>CACVCL010022983.1:0-27594 GCA_902729485.2 Mus minutoides
ATTAGGCTATGTAATAGTCACAGGAAAGGCATATCAGAAGCAAGAAGCAATCCTGGGATGAGTTACTGGGGACTTTGCCTCAAGAGTGCAACCATCACAGCCATGCAAAATGGTGGGCCATTTCCAGACACTCTTTTTGATTTCCATAGCCTTTCCTAGATGATTTCTAATAATTATCTGCCTTTTAGAAGCTTTAAAGAACATTGTAACATGCTGTTTATCTAAAACATGATCTGAGCAAGTTAATTTCCTCTTTCCTGTGTCTGATTATCACTTGCAGTGATATATTCTTCTTCCTGAGAAGAAAGCAAAATTACTTCTCCTACCTTTTGCCCCCAAATGGATTATGAGAAAGAGTATGTTTTTATAAACTGATTTCATTTAGTTAATATTTAGTTACACTTTGAGCTTCTAGGAATTTCTGTGGGTTTTTATAAGAGTATACATTAAACATCTCAAAGTTTCCAGCTGTATCTGTCTGCCTTTCAAGATACACTAGATGCTGTCAGACCTGAGATCTGATGTGCATCTGCACAAAAAGCTAGGCATAATGATAGGTTTCTAATGCACATGTGAGCAGCACTAACTGAACTTAGTGGGTTATAAAAAGAAAGTGGACATGACTAGGAGAGAGGTGGCATGAAGGGAAGATTAGAAGGGGGAAATGAGGGTATATATGGTCATATTTCACAATAGACAAACGTGGAAAGGGTGGGGAATACACCTTCCTGTGATAGGGACTCAGAGCTGGATGGACCCTGAGACTTGCTGAGCAGCTAATCTTATGCAGTACATTAGTTACAGATTCAGTTTAAGGCTCTTTGTGAAAAATACAGTGGAGAGTAAATACCAATACTAAACTCTGACCTATATGTGTGTGCGCGCACGTGCACACCATATATAGAGAGAGACAATCTCAGAGAGAAAGAGAGAGAGAGAGAAAGTTACATAGCTTTATGACTTGATCACTCAATTTTTAGGTATTTATCCAAGAAAAGGAAAAATGTGCACAGAATAATTTGTATAGGAGTTTTTATAGGAACTTTGTTCATAAAACCTATTATGAATATATGAGTGGATAAGTTTGTTCTGCTGCATCTAGAAAGTAGATATCCACTTGCCAGTAAAAACAAATGATTGATTGATTGATTGATTGATTGACTCAGCTTCATGGACAGATTTCAGAAACTACAGTGATTGAAAGTAACCAGATATGTAGGGCTGTACAGTATATTGTTTCCACTTAGATAAAATTCCAATCTCTATTTCCAGAAAGCTAATCAATAGTTCTGGTAGTCTGAAGGCTGTGGGATTAATTCAGAGGTGCATGTGGGAGTGTTTATGGGAATGGAAATATTCTAGATGTCTTGAAAATAATGGTGGCTTCATCAGTGTACCTATTGTTAACACTAAGCTAATTGGATTCTGAAAATAGTTCTATTTTCTCACATAGAACTTTTATATCAAACTCAGTTGATAAAGAAAGACAGAACTAAGGTAACTATATGAAATTGTCGCACACCGTCCCCACCCAGCAGGGAATAAGATGTGGGACAACCAGGTTTCTTCTCAGGACGGTTTACTCAGGAAACCGTAAAGTAGCAGAATGGCAATGGCAAATGGCAATGCATGCAGTTACAGAATATGGTGAAATGCAGAAAGGCAGAAAGGCACAATGGTAGAGTTGCAGAGTGGAATGGTAGAGAGGGACAGAGTGGCAGAGTCAGAGTGGCAGAATGGTGTGGCAGAATGGAGTGGGGGCCCCGATCCCCACTGGGAGCAGCCACTTAAACCCTGTCCTGGCCAATTGCTGAACTGCCCCATGGCTCTCGCTCATACACCAGGTGGTCTCGGGCATAAGATCAAACACCAGCTGACACAGCCTAATGCCAATTAGGAGTTGTTTATGCCAGTAGAGCTGAGGCAGTCTGTGCCATCTTTAAGAAGTGGTTACATGGCTCCCTACATGAAATGAACATGACATAAGTTAAATCCTCTTCTCTCCTATTATGGTCATAAATTATTTTTAATTGATGTTCAATAAATAGAAGCATGAAGATACCACCTCATGCTAGGGAGGACACCCCTTCGAAAAGATCTACAGAGAGAACTAGAGTTGCTGCTCTGAGAATTCAGAAAGAAGGAATGAGCTATTTGCTGATCCCTGTTTCCTTTTTCCCATCTGCTTCTTAGTACTCCATTTCCTGCTGGAGGGGAAAAGCGCTTCAGTGGCAATGGTGGCAGTCGTCCTGGGCCACTCTTGGAAACTTAATTAGAAAGGGGAAGAGCCATGTGCAGCATTTGTATTAGGTATACTGTCTCACCTTTCACGAGGAGATTTTTTATCTTCATTTCATGTATTAATGGGTGTGAGGAATATTATAGTTAGAAGAAGTGAGCATCCTTTAGTTTATCCCATCTGATTATCCTCTTTCAAAGTAAGTTTCTGAAGGCAATTGAGGAGTCCAAGTGGTGTGCAAAGAATTGCCCATAATTGAGAGTAGGGTTGTGCATTGCAATTCATACTCCATCTACCCAAAGTTGGTTTTATTTCGATTGTGGATTCTCAAAGGCAGTATAATCTAAAAGGCTCGGAGTCTGTCTAGCACAGGCAAAGTAAAAACAACAACAAAACACTCACATTTGAGTAGAAGGTCCAGGATGTCAGTCTAAGGATTGCACTGACTTACACTTTACCAAAAAAGGAAGGAAAGGAAGGAAGGAAGGAAGGAAGGAAGGAAGGAAGGAAGGAAGGAAGGAAAAAAGAGGAAAAAGAAAAAAGACTACATTTGTATTATACTATAGTATTTATAGTATTATTTTCAGTATCTCCCAACACATTATGTTATGAACTTTCCATCCCAACACTGAGAAGTGGATGTTACCTTACCCAACAGATGTATTTGCTGTCTCCATTTGACCCTGGCACACTATGGAGATTGCAGTTGGTTCAGACTACAGGGCCTATCCGTGTTTGAGCTGAGAGGCAGCACTTTGATAGTGGAGGCTCTCGTTTTCTCATTGTTCCCTTGCTGTCTGGACTTAAGGAGATCTTTTTACAAGGTGTGATTTGTAGTGAAATAAGCCTTTTTACAAAACCAGCCAAAATTGGGACTTGGAGCTAGCTATGGTGGCCATCCCCGCTACTGAAGACCTGTGTGAAGATTGCAAGTCTGGCACCACTTTCCACTAAAGGTGTAGCTCAGAACTGAGTGAACTGGGGCTACAGATGTTTGCTCAGTGTTAGAATGCTTGTAACATACACCAGATTTGCTTCATGCCCAAGTGCTGTTTATAACATGGTGGCTTTGTGTCTAATGGTGTTTCTAGTTTTTACAGAGGGACTGTTCACCATGAAGTTTTGAATTATATAAGTTAGGGGTTTCAACGGGGAAAGAATGGTGTATTTGGATCATATAGTGATGCTGGGTTTAGTTCTGAGGAACTGCTGTACTGCTCTCCTTAGTGCTTCTACTTAATTATCTTTCTATCAACAAAGGATCATTTCCTCCACCACATCCTCACTTATTTTTTGTGTTCTCTATGAAAACTGTTCTGATTAGGAGAGTTAGGGAATCTCAGTGTTGTTTTGATTTACATTTCCCTAGTGGCCAAAGTTTCTGAACACTTTTCTCCCGCAGTTCCCAGTTTGTTGTTCTGACAAGTGCCTTTGCAGTTCATTTGAGCTGATTGCATTGCTTGTTCTTTAGTGTTGACTGCTGATTTCTTTTTGTGTTCTGGGTATTAATACTCTATTGGCAGAAAAGCTGGTGAGGATTTTCTCCCACTCTGTAGGTTTTCTCTCTATTCTCTTATAATTGGCTGCAAGCCCATTTGTTGACTTTTTTGTATTATTTCCTGAGCTCTGCAGTCCTATTCAGGAATCATTCTCTATGCCTAAAGCCTGAAGTGTTTTCCTTGCATTTTCCTTTGGTAGTGCTATAGTTACAGGTCTTACATCCAAGTCTTTGGCTCATTTTGAGTTAAGTTTAAAGAGAGATTAAGGTTCAGTGTTCTGCATGAGGATATCTGGTTTCATTTGCTTAGAGGTGATCAATCAGAACACAGTTTCAGAATGGAGTCTCCAGGGGGAAATTCTGAGTGCTTGTGAGAAAACTGCAGGAGAACAAGACAAGTCTTGAGACCTCAGTTTCTATAAAACATGGAATTGCTCTTGGTATGTGCTCTCATGCCCCTTCCAGGTGCAGCAAATAAGAGTTTAGATTATTCATTACAACTGTCTGTTGTCATTTGTATATATGGAAGAACATGCTTATGCCATCTGAAGCTTGTCCTTGGGATTGAGCTTGAACCTTGTGATACAGCTTGAGCTCTTGAGAACTTTACTCAGGAGACCTTTCTTACCCCAGAGGGTATATATTGTCTGGTGCTCTGAATAAAATAGGCTATTGTATAAGGGTTTAGTCTAAGTCATTTTTAGTGTTTGGTTTTTTTTTTTTTTTTTTTTTTTTTTTTTTTTTGGTTTTTTGAGACAGGGTTTCTCTGTATAGCCCTGGCTGTCCTGGAACTCACTCTGTAGACCAGGCTGGCCTCGAACTCAGAAATCCACCTGCCTCTGCCTCCCGAGTGCTGGGATTAAAGGTGAGCACCACCACGCCCGGCCTAACTCATTTTTAAGCTCTACCCTCCCAGGTCAAACTGCCAACTAGAACAGTACATGGGTGTTTTTTCTCTAATGTGTGTTTTAAATGTCTTTATTAAGAAGTAAAAATCTGAAGCTGGGTTGTGGTAGTACATGCCTTTAATCCTAGAAGGGATTAATCAGGAGGTAGAGGCAGGCAGATCTCTTTGAATTGAAGGCCAACCTGGTTTCCAGCTAGTTTCAGGACAGCCAGAACCACACAAAAGAAACCCTGTCTCGAAAAACAACAACAACAAAATAAGGACCTGGAGTTGTACAGATCTATTTCTGGATTCTCTATTCCAGTTCATTGGTCTCTTTTTATGCAACTGTTGTGCTTAACAGAACAAAATTTTGCCTTTGTTATACATGTAAAGTTCAATACTGATATGCTCCTCCTTTTGACATGAGATCTTCAGAACTTTTCATTCTGTATAAGTGAAGCTCTGTGTTCATTGAACTCCGTGGAGCTCCTAGTAGTTCCCTCGCCCAGAGGCTGGCCAACACTAGTCTGCTTGTTTCTCTGAATTTGAAACCTCTGGTTCCCTCATAATGAGTAATATCTATCCAAGTCAGCTTTCCTTTTTTAAAATGGGTTGTTTGTTTTATTGTTGAGTTGTGAGACTTTCTGTATATCTCTTGTTGGATATACATACAATTTGCAAATTTTCCTATCATTTTTTGGTTCCCTCATAACACTGTTGATTATGTAGGTTTTCACACTCCTATGAGATAGTCTCAAGCTCTTGAACCTTCCTATTTTATCCACTGAGTCTGGCTTGATAAAGTCTTATTATTTTATTTTCACTTTGCACTCTGTATTTGCTTGCTATGTTTTTAAGGGGCCCTTGCAGAATTGTGTTTCACATCTGTCATGATGCTTTTCTTGGCACTGAGTAGGACACTGTCAGCCTCATGGGAATGCAGTTGTCATTCAAACAAAACCATAGAGAAAAAAGAGAACTGGAAAGCAGCAAGGAAGCAAGACGACACCTAGCAGGTGTGGTTGGGAAGGCTGACAGGGCAGGTCTTCCTGCTCACAGTGCTATTGCGCAGCTTAGATCCACAGTACAATACCATGTAACTAGTGGCATGAGGGGTTAAGTTTTTTCTTGTGGTTCTTTTTAAAGTGGGAGTAGTACTTCACTCATGGTGACTTTTGTCCAACCTTGCTTGGGACAGACCTAATGTTTGTTTGTGGTCCCTAATAATTATTACACCTCTGGCTATACAATGAACAGCACAAAGCAGATGGTTCTAAAGATGGTCATGCTTCACCATCCCATGGGCTAAGTAAAATGCTTTCTCTGAAAGGCTTTTTAGAGATGGACTTATATCACAAGACACAATTCTGTTGATCCAATCTGATACAGTGGACCAATCTACAAAAGTTTCCTACTTGTTCAGCAGGTTTCTACTGCTGAAATATCTCTTTATTAATTGCCGTTGTTGTTATTGTTATATTAAGAAAGGTGATTTCAGGGAAGAGGAGTGCTAGGAAAGGCATGTCAGGATGGAGAGATGGCAAAATGAGATGAGATTAGCTTTTCTTAGACTTGCTCCTTCATTGTAGACACTACGCTGTGAGTGTTTTATTGTTGATGCTCTTATTGGTCAACTGGAACATGAATTCTTCCCTTGCATACATACAGCAATAGTGTCCATGTTGCCTCATGAGCAGTGTGGGGCTGCTCTAATGGACAGCCACTGTTTACACATCTTCATAAGCATTTAAACTGTTGCCAGGGAAAAGCCTGGGTAGTGGTGGAAGAAACATGGCAAGATTCAGAAATAAGCCAGCAGATAATAAGGCCCATACATTAAAGCTTTGTCATGCTGTTCATTTGTGAAAATACTGCCTTTTGGTCAGGTTTGGTAACTGTTCCTGTTTGAAAGTGTATTTGAAAAGTGATGATGTTGTCTGTCTGTCTTGCATCATTGAATTCACTGACAGTTGCCTCAGTGGAAATCAGGGCTGTATGAATGGGGTCTTAGGCTGTTTTGCCTTTGGGACAAGTTCTCTTACTAAACTTCTCTGTGTTAGAATATAACTGATATCCTCAAACATTTTGTGTCTATTATTCATCGGGGTCTCCGGGCTATTGTGTGGCTTTATGAATGTCAGGATTTTAGACAGTATCATAGCAATTCACTAGCCTTGGGAGCTTAGTAACTTATCTGTGATATCATACAGTATTACCTAGAATGCCAGAGTGGAGCTACAGAATGTGTTTTAAAAAAATTTCTCAGCTGTAAATTGCAAGTTAATAAAAAGTAATTATGGGTGCAAAATCCCCCAGCTAGATGCCTGATGGGGCAGTGGCGTTTCAATAATGAGCTAAAGTCTTCTGCTTTCTATATTTTTACATTTTTTAAATACTGTAACCCATTTAGTTCTTTGGGTTTTTTCTTTGCTGAATAGTATTCCACTGCACTAACATTCTGTGTCCTATTAGCCCTTCCTAGAACACCCTTGCTATATAATTACATCATAGTCCTCATAGCTTTTTGTTTTTCAAATGCCTCTCAACCTATTTGCCTGGTTGCCTTTAGAAATAGGTCTGTCTGAACTTTCTCAGATTTTGCCCCCAAGGCTCTGTGTTGTGCAGTTTGTACTCCTTCCCTTATTTAGCTTGCCTTTAATTACAAAGGTGAGTCCCTGGCCTGGGCTGCAAACATTCTAACATGAAGAAGTTGTGTCCAGAATATGCAGCTTCCTGGGTGTAGGATTTCAATTTTATAAGCAGGTACATGTTTTGAAATGACCTGCAAAGATGCAGAAATCATATATAATTGAAGATTTCTGTATTAATGATTAAGTCAGCCTTTGAGTTCTATTATCACATAAATAGAAATGTATCAGAGGTTGGTCATGGCAAGTACCAGAAACCCTGGAAAGTTTAATGAGTCCTTGATACCTGCTGTTCAAAGTGATACCATACCTTGCTTTAGCCTTAATTTATATGTAAATACTTGCAAAGCTTTTAAAAGTAAGCATGGTAGAGAGTAAGTTTGGAGAGGAGGGAGGGGATGTGGTACCATGGATGCCCCAGAAAGTTTATGGTGAGGAATTTAGTAAAACACTGGATTACTGGGCAAAAAAAATTAATTGATTCACTCCACCTTTTAAAACACTGACCACAAAATAGATGACATACTGTAGGTCAAGAATAGGTGGTAATTATGGAATACAGAACACTGAGATGCTGGTGCTGTGGGTTAGAGTAGCAAGTCAAAATGTGACAAGAGCTTAAATAAGAACGGACTGGAAGAACTGGTTGATGACTGAATGAAATATAAGTAAAGAAATGTCTGGTCAGTGAGTCCTAGGTTGCCTGTCTTGAGGGTGATTGGAGGTGAACCTGCTGAAGTAGGATGTAGGAAATGAACAGCTGGACTCAGGAATATCTGATTTAATAGTCCTCAGAGGATCTTGGACCCGAGTTAAGAGATTTGAGAGGCTTTTGGTTATGTTTTTCAGATTAGAAAGTGAAGTGTATAAAATGAGAGATGTTCTTTCCGTAGTATAGTGAGAGGTAGATTGGTGGAATGGGACAGGAGGGTCTTTCAGTAGAAAATCAAGGTGGGCTCCAGAGAGGTGGAGCATTGTTTAGGAGAAGCAACTACATAGCAAATATCATCATGGATTTGCATGTATGAGACTCTGGAGCAAAAGAAAAGATACTTTTATGTTGTGAACAAATTATCAGTCCAGAATACAGTGAGGTTACAGAATTTGGAGGGAGGGCATGTTGCAGTTAGTCTGAGATGATTCTTCATCAGGATTGAGGTACTGATAAGAAGCCAATCACGTTTATGCTCAGAAATTACAAATGGCGCCAGCCACGATTGTGTCCAGTTCTGTGACTGTTTCTTTATCAGATTCACAGCCTGATCAGGCTGTCTTTTCTCTTCTGCTGTCTTGCCTGATGACTCTAATGCCAGCAGGAAACTTCATTTTTTAATACCTTGTAAGGGTAATTTTATTTCATTTTTATGGATATGTTTCTTTAGTCTTGTAGTTTCTTTAATGCATTTAATATTAGATTTTGTCTATAACAGCCATTTTAGGGAAATTTTGATTTAAGTCCAGGTTGTATATGCCAAGATAATATTTAAACGAAGATGACATTATGACTTTTCCTACAAATTGCTCTCCTTAATAATTCATTTAACATACATTGTTTGGATGTCAATAAGGCCTTGCATTGGCTCTAGAGATGGAGTGAGGAAGTATGTTTACAGTGTGGGGTGGAGTTCAGCTGTCTTTGATCCTTTGGCCAAATCCAGCCCATCTCTTATTTTATCTGACGCACAAAGTGAGAAAGAAATAAAAAAAGGAGTATTTTTGAGATAATAATTTATTTACATAAAGTTATAAGAAGACTACTGAGAGATGTTATCTACTCTCTCCATTTGAGTTCCCCGGTGGTAACTTGATGAAAATCCACAGTACAACCAAAGATAGCATTGATGCTGTCAAGATAGGACATTCCTGTCACATAAAGACCTTTTGACCACACTCTTTTCCCCTAGACTCCCATCCCTCCTTAAGACCTGGAAACCATCTCTCTGATTTTTGGTTCAATAGTTTTATTTATTTTATTTCTCAAGTGTTCTATAACTGGAATGAGCTGAATGCACTCTTATTTTCCACATATACATTCAGATTCTTCTGTAGTTCATTCTTTCATATTGTTAAGACATCCACAGCTGGTTAGTTATTCACCTGCTGAAGGATAGAATTATTTCCAATTTGGGCTATTATGAAGAGACTGTCTGTAAACATTCTTGTGAGCACAACTTTTTATTCCCCTGCAGGTAGGTAAGTAGAGGTGTGTGTGTGTGTGTGTGTGTGTGTGTGTCTTTGCGTGCACGTGCGTATGCAGTCTTAGGTAGTTGTAAGCTCATTCTATAAGAAACTGCCACAGTTTTCCAGAGTGACTCACCAGAGAGTAGTGGTCTAGCTTTTCTCTATACCAGCAGACATTTGGCATTGGCACTGGTTTTGTTTTCAATTTTTATTTGATTATTTTATTTTATTTTATTTTAGCAATGCAAACAGGTATGTGACCATGTCTCATTTTTATCTTAATCTACATTTTATAGTTGTTAATAATGTTGAACATTCTCTCATCTGTTCATTTGCTGTCTGTAGCTGCTTTCTCTGGTGATATTTCTGTTCATGTGTTTTGCTTAATTTTTGTCTTTTGGCAAATTGTTTTGGTTTTTACTGTTGAGCCTTGGGGATTTATTATGTATTCTATAATTCTGTTATATGAATGATTTCATTTTTAGATGTATAGTTTGCTAGTCTTTTTCTTAATTTCTCGTAAATTAAGAAAGGTGGTAAAACAAACTCCACATGGTGAGGGTTAGGCAGCTAACAAGCAGAGCAGTGTAGTCATAAGGTACAAGGAGGACCAAGAATCAACTATACCCTAGGGAGGGCTCCAACACTGTAGAACCATGAGGGCATAGAGAAGCTATCGAATTAGCAGGCAGCTCCTAGCAGAGGTGAGGAACTCCAGATAGGAGCTGAGAGAAGCCATGACGGAGCAGAGAGGGTAAGTGTCCTGATGACAAGAATTTCAGTCTGTGGCATCCCTAAGCAGACTAGGAGACTTGTCAGAGAAATATCCCAAGTCACAGAAAAGAGGAGTCGATTTCCAAGTAATGGGAGGCCAGTAGAGGTGAGGAAGCTCCCTGGCATACCAATGTGTATTTTGTAGTAAAGTAGCCAAAGCAGGGAGCTCTGTAGTGACACTTAACCAGAGAGCAGGGAGAGGAGAGGACAGCTAGAAAGGGCCAACTGTCTTAGGAAGTATAACTGCCTACATGGTGGGGTCCAAAGGGTATAGAAGGGAGATGCCAATGTAGTGGGAAATGGGCATAGCTGGGAGAAAGGACACTTACTGAGTAGGTGAGGAGAGATGATTGGTTAGATAAGGTGGAGAGAAGAAGCAGCTGAAGAGGTGGACTCTAGAATAAAATTTGAGGGGGTGGAAGAGCCAGGAGAAACAAATGATCCATACATATCTTAGAAAAGTCACATCAGCTGCTGTTTGGAGCAACTGAGAAGGACTCATTTAAGGGGCTCTAGACTCCTCAGTTATGAAAATGGGCACAGTAAAGAAACTAAAACAGCAGCTCTGTGGGTGAAAGGGCAAAAGGGTTTATTTCAAACTGCCAAGGCTGTCTCCTGGGAAAGCTAGAAGAAAGAGCTTGGGGGGTGGAGGGGAGGATAGATTTTCAGGTTTAAATGGGACCTGGAAAAAGGGGGACTCTGCAATGGGTTAAGGCTTGTGAATAGGACGGAAGGAGCCCAGAATCTAGCACTGATCTTGACAAGTTGCTCTTGCCAGAAATAAGAATGACTCCCCATTTAGCAAGCAGGAACATTCTTCAAACACCTCTGGGATATTGCTTCTGGACCCTTTTGTTTGGCTAGGGGCTTATCTATCTTGTTGATTCTCTCAAAGAACCAGCTTTTGGTTTTGTTGATGCTTTTTATTGTTCTCTTTGTTTATATTTGGTTGATTTCAGCCCTGCTTTTGACTATTTCCTACTTTCTTCTTCTCTTGGGGGAGTTTGCTTCTTTTTGTTCTAGAGCTCTCAGGTGTGCCCTTAAGTTGCTAGTGTAAGATCTCTCCAGTTTCTTTACCAGGGCAGTTAATGCTATGAATTTTCCACTTAGCACTGCTTTCATTGTGTCTCATAAGTTTGGGTATGATGTGTCAAAATTTTCATTAAATTCCAGGAATTCTTTTCTTTATTTCTTCCCTGACCAAGTTATCATTGAGTAGAGAGTTATTCAGTTTCCACCTGTATGTGGGCTTTCTGTAAATTTTGCTGTTAATGAAGATCAGCCTTAGGCCATGGTGGTCTTATAGGATACATGGGATTATCTCAGTCTTCTTTTATTGGTTGAGGATTGTTTTGTGACCAATTATATGGTAGATTTTGGAGAAGGCACCATGAGGTACTGAGAATGTGTATTCTTTTGTTTTTGCGTGAAACATCCATTTGGCTTATAACCTCTATTAGTTTCACTGTGTCTGTGTTTAGTTTCTGTTTCAATGACCTGTCCATTGGTGAGAGTGGGATGTTGAAGTCTCCCACTATTATTGCATGGGGTTAAATGTGTTTTTTGAGCTTTAGTAAAGTTTCTTTTATGAATGTGGGTGCCCTTGCATTTGGGGCATAGATGTTCAGATTTGAGAGTTTCTCTTGGTGGATTTTCCCTTTGATGAATATTTAGTGTCCTTCCTTATCACATTTGGTAACTTTTGATTGAAAGTCTATTTTATCGTATATTAGGATGGCAACTCCAGCTTGTTTCCTTGGACCATTTGATTAGAAGGCCTTTTTCCATCCTTTTACTATGAGATCGTGTCTGTCTTTGTTATTGAGGTGGGTTTTTTGTTGTTGTTGTTTTGTTTTATGTTTTTTGGGGTTTTTTTTTGAGACAGGGTTTCTCTGTGTAGCTCTGGCTGTCCTGGAACTCACTCTGTAGACCAGGCTAGCCTCAAACTCAGCAATCTATCTGCCTCTGCCTCCCAAGTGCTGGGATTAACACCACTACCCGGCTGAGGTGTGTTTCTTGTATGCAACAAAATGCTTAATCTTGTTTGTGTATCCAGTCTGTTAGCTTATATCTTTTTATAGGTGAGTTGAGTCCATGAATATTAAGAGATATTAAAGACAGATTACTGTTGGTTCCTGACATGTTTGTTTTTGTAGTTGGCTTTATGTGCTTGTGGTTCTCTCCATTTGGCTTTGTTGTGAGATGCTTAATATCTTGTCTTTTTTTTGGTGTAGGTACTGTCCATGTTTTAGAGTTTTCCTTCTAGGAACCTCTGTATGGCTAGATTGGTACATAAAAAGATAGATACTATTTGAATTTAGTTTTGTCCTGGAATATTTTGGTTTCTCCATCTATGTTGATTATGAGTTTTGCTGAATGTAGTAGCATATGCTGACATTTGTGTCCTCTTAGAGTCTGCATGACTTCTGACCAGGATCTTCTGGCTTTCATAGTCTATGTTAGAAATCTGGTGTAATTCTGTTAGGTCTACCTTTGTATGTTACTTTGGCCCTTTTCCCTTGCAGCTTTTAATATTCTTCCTTTGTTCTGTGTGTTTAGTGTTTTGATTATTATGTGACGAGAGGGTTTTCTTTCTGGTCTCATTTATTTGGTTTTCTATAGGCTTCTTGTACCTTTATGGCCATCTCTTTCTTTAGGTTGGGAAGTTTTCTTCTGTGATTTTGTTGAAGACATTTTCAAGTCCTTTGAGCTGGGAATCTTCGTTCTCCCTTATTACAGTGATTCTTATATTTGATCTTTGTATTGTGTTCTGAATTTCCTGGATGTTTTGGTTTAGAAGTTTCTTATGTTTTGAATTTTCTTTTACATTTATGTCAATCTCTTCTACAGTATCTTCTACACCTGAGATTCCCTTTTCTATCGCTTTTATTCTGTTGGTGATACTTATATCTGTAATTTCTGACCGCTTTCCTAGGTTTTCCATTTCCAGGTTTGCCTCCATTTGTTTTTTCTTTGTTGTTTCTACTTCTACTTTTACATCTTGGACTGCTTTATGCAATTCCTTCACCTGTTTGATTGAGTTTTTCTGTATTTCTTTAAGGGATTTATTTGTTTCCTCTTTAAGGGCTTCTACCTGTGTTTTCCTATATTTCTTTCAGTGATTTATTTATATCCTCCTTAAAGGACTCTATTATCTTCATGAGATAGGATTTTAGGTCATCTTCCTGATTTTCAGGTATGTTGGTGTATTCAGGGCTTGCTGTGGTGGGAGAACTGGGTTCTTATGATGCCCATGTATGTTGGCTTCTGTTTCTTATGGTCTTGTTCTCTTGCCTCTCACCATCTGGTTACCCCTGGTGTTTGCTGGTCTGGGTGGCTCTGTCTGGAGTCTGCCTCTTTTGTCTCTTGGTTGCTTCTGGTCTCCTGGTAGGCCTATGGCTCTGGCTGTATCAGACCTCCTGTGGGGCCTTCCAACTAGGGGGTCTTCAGAGGGTCAGATTTGTTGCCCTGGCTGTAGTTGATCTCCTGGGAGGCCTTCAAACTCTTTGGTTTTCAGAGGAGCAGTCAAGCTGTTGTCCTGTGTGAAGCTCTTCTCTAAGGGGCCCTGTGGACCATGGTTTCTGTTTCCCTGTGTGCAGCAGAACTCCAGGGAGGATTTCAGACTGTCTGGTCAGTTGCCCTGCATGCCATAGAGCCCCTGGGAGGTCTTCAGACTGTGTTTATTGCCCAGTTGCCCTGTGTACAGAAGAGCTCCTGGGATTTCTTCAAGCTGTGGTGTCTTCAGGAGAGCAGACAAACTGGTGATCAGTTGCTCAGTTTCCCTGAGTTCAGTAGATCTCCTGGGATGACTCTGACAGTGGTGTCAATTGCCCAACTGTTCTGAGTACAGAAGATCTTCTGGGATGGCTTAGGATATGTTGTCAACTGCTCTGAGTGAAGTGGATCCTCTAGGATAGTTCAGAATATGGTGTGTTCAGAAGAGCAGACCAGCTAGAAGTCTGACCCTGCAGAAAGGACAGGGCAGAAGGGGAGTGGTATTTGGGGGATGCGATTGGTGGGTGATGGGTCCCAAGTCCCCTGGGTTCCCATCTGCAACTCTGGGACTTAGGGTGCAGGGGGTGGGGGGGGCAGTTCTTACCAACTGCTCTGAGTGCAGCAGATAGATCAGGATATGGTTTCTCCAGGGAGCAGACTAGTTTGCAGTCTGTCCCAACAGAAAGGACTGGGCAGAAGACCAAATATCATTTTTTTGTATGACTTAGTTTATCCAGGTATCCAAAGCTTAACAAAGTGAGCAAAGACAAAGAACCTAGATAGATATTACTGTGAGCCTAGATAGACCTTAAGAATTTATAAATCCGCCAGGCAGTGGTGGCGCATGCCTTTAGTCCCAGAACTTGGGAGGCAGAAGCAGGCGGATTTCTGAGTTTGAGGCCAGCCTGGTCTGCAGCGTGAGTTCTAGGACAGCCAGGACTACTCAGAGAAACGTAGCAGGCTGCTCTTAGAGGGAGATGAGGAAGTTTCAGGAAGAAGCTGAGGAGAGGGTTGGAGGGAGCAGAGGGCCTGTCATGGTGACAAGAATTTCAATTCAGGGTGTTCCTAAGCAGATTGGAGACTTGTCTGAGAGAAATGTTCCAAACACAATTGAGAGATGTCCTTTTCCATGTGATAGGGACCCCAGTAGGGTGAGAGGAGTGTCCTGGAACACCACTGTAGCTTTTATAGTAAAAATAGACAAAGTAGGCAGCTCTTGGGAAACACTTACCTAGCTGAGGAGGAAAGACAAGCCATGTGTAGAGCCAGTAGAGGAGAAAACAACTGAAAAGGTAGACTGGGAGGGGCTTTTGAGAAGGTCTGCTTAGGAACTTTGAGAAGGTCATAAAACACTTGCCCCTCCGGAAGGGAGAGGCTAATTACCATTTCTCAGACCACAGGGACTGACTGTTGCCCACCTTCAGACAAGGGAAGTCCTTGTCACCTCATTCCCTAAAAACCAGTCAGTTTAAAAGGTGCACTGTTCCATCAATCATATTGTGCCTAGTTGCTGATGCTCTATTCTGTCCCTGGAAACCCTATAAAAACTCACTGAATGGGTGCTGAACAGGTGCTGGGTGTTGCCACCTCTCCTTCCGCCTTCAGGTCTGGGACTACCCCAGTGCACTAGCACAATATATTCCTCTTGCTTTTTGCATCAATCCCGGCTCCATGTGGTTCACTCAGGGGGTCCCCAGTAAGCTAAGGCTCCCCGGAGTCTTACACTTTGAGGAAAAGGGAGGGTTCCAAAAGAGAGAGAGGAGTAAATGTCTTAGTAAGTAGAGAATTCTCACATGATGGAGTCCCAGAGGGTGTAGCAGGGAGATGCTTATAACCTGGGTGCTCTGAAGAGCATAGAACACTCTAGGAGCCAGAGAGGGCACTTACTGAGTAGAAAAGAGATAGATGCTTAGAGTAGGTGGAAGGAGAAAGCTGCTGAAGCTCTAGAATTTGGAATCAAATGTGGTGGGTTGCAAAAGCAAACAGAAACAAACCTTAGGAGAGTCAAGTCAGCAGGTTGGTTGGTTTGGAGAGGCCAAGTCTCTTGGAAGAACTCGTTTACTTCAGTCTCATAGTTTCAAAACCAGATGAATGAAAAAAAGAAATAAATGAAGTATAGGACTACTCCTAGGTATGGTGGAGGAGGAGGTTACTATAGATAAAAGGAACAGACATCTAGGAGGGCCCAGGGTGAACATGACCCTGAGCTGGGCCATGTGAGGCGATGGGGAGTAAAGAGGAGAGAGCCAGGAGACCAGGAGAGTAAAGGGCAGACAAAAGGGCCAGTTAACCAAAATGGCCTAATGGTAAGGGCAACTGGAGGAAGAGCAGCCCACCTCCTGGGCTGGAGGAGTTTATGTATGTCAGCCACACCCTGTAACAGTCAGAGACTGAGGGGTACAGGCCTACTTTGATGTGTTAAGTAGGTACTCAACCAGATATCCTGGGTTTGAGACCTAACACTACAATTTATCAATTAGCTGGATTGGCTGGCTGGTCAGTGAGAACATGGGATCCTCCATCCTCCAGTCTTCACCTCTAGTAGGAACATGCTGCCACATCTGACTTTACATGAGTGCTGGGGACTCAGGTTCTCAGGCTTCCTTGGAAAAGCACTTTATCCACTGGCCCACCTCCCTAGTTCCTGATGTCTGTTTTAAATCATTGGTACCTTTTCTAATTCTATGCATTTTTTGTAATTCCATGTTTTGTATATCAAGTTAAAAATTCTTCCAAATTTTAATTGGAGGCATCTTGGTTTTTTTCTCATACATTCCCTCCTTGCCTGCTACATGTTTCCTTTCTCCTTTTGCAGCATCAGCCACTATGTGATTGTCATGTCCATGACCATCTTCCTGGTATTTCTTAATGGCCTGGCACAATTGCTCACAACAAAGAAACTCCAACTGTGTGGCAAACCCAAAAGCCATCTTATGTGATGTTGGTGAAGCCATCAGTCAGTATGCATCCTGATTCTCCTTCCTAAAGAAAAGTCCCACCAAGGATTCAAGAAAATGGATATTGGACCAGCGAAATGGCTCAGCCGGTAAAAGTTCTTGTTGCACAAGCTGACAACCTGAGTTTGATCCCTGGAACCCACACTGGAAGGAGAAAACAGGCTTCCAAAGGTTGTCCTTTAGCCTCCAAGTACATGCTGTGACACACACACACACACACACACACACACACACACACACACACACACACGCACATATGTCATGTACGTATACATAACACACACATGATGACACTGCAGTTTTAAGAGATGATGGATAATAATGCACAGTACATTCTCATCTAGAGAATGTTGCATCTGGCATTCTGGATTTACAGGTGTTCTGAAATAATAGTTTTCCTTTTGTCTGACAGCTTTTCCCAGTAATGTCTGAGAGCACCTGCAGCCCTTTGCTCCTCACTCTCAACTTCATGTACTTGTGGGGGTGGTGCTGACACTCTTCAAAGTCATTCCCAAATGAGGACTGAGTGGAACCACAGGTTACAACATAAACCCAGCATTGGCTTGCTTTTGTGGTAGCTCTGACTGCTGGAACATGTGATAAGTAAGACAGGTGGGGCTGCAATCTGGGATTTACTGAGCCTCTGAGCAAAGCTATCTGCCAGGCTTTGCCATTTCTACTCCTGCAGTACGTTGGCTTGTGCCTCTCTGTGCCACTTCTGGGGTTCTCATAGTCAGCCAGTTAGCAAAGCTTTCACCTTTACATTTTGTCAATTTCTGGATCATCTTCAAATTTTGGGAAACTCTGTGGCTTTGTTGATTATTGTTTCAGTGTCACTCCCCAAATCAGTGGCTGTAGTTTCCTGACAGTATCATAAAGAATCAAATAAGCTTGCTACTCTTTTGTCTTGATATTCTAGCTAGACCAAAGGCCAGCCATCTTAATAGAGTGAGCTTTCCCTTTGTATAATCTAATGCATGAGGTAATTTGAGAGTAATTTTTATTTGGGTTTTCCATAAAGTGACCTATACAGTGTAGAGTTACCTGTACAATACTGTTAAGTGCTTGGCTGATATTTTGCTGGTATATATCCCATTTTTAAAAAAACAGTTGCTTTTTTGATTCAATTTATATTACTAGTCTACATTGATGACCACAAAGCTCTTTACAAGTTTTTAAACTTTTCAAATTGGCAGGTAAGGAAATATGTATCTAGAAGAGTAAGCTCAGATTAGCAAAATATACTTTATTTTCTACTGGTACGGCAGGAAACCCATTATAGTGCATTAATCGAGAAGTACTAATCCTAACACAGGCCTCGGCATCACTCTGTTTTTAAACTAACAGAGTAAATGGTGCTTTCTGCCTTGTATTTTTCATTGTATTCTCCAAAGTACATTCTTATGTCTGGGCTGCTTCCAGTCTGTAGAAGGCACTGCTTCTGCAATTGCAGCACTCCCTGCGGCACTCAGCCAGACACTCACATTCATTGGGGGAGCACTCTTCCCTCTGGCACAGTGTTTCTCATATCTTGAAATGTATATTTTTGTACTGAATAGCAGAAGTAAATGAGATTTAGGCAACATTTTTATTTCTTTTTAAGGTATTTTCTTCCTTTTGTTAATATTATACTAGGTTTCAAAATGAAAACTTACAAAATGTGCCAGTTAGCATTGTTTAAATTAGGAAGTGCTTTAGGAAAGTAGGGATAAACTGGTATGGTGGCAGATACCTGTAATTCCACCACTAGGGAGGTGTAGGCAGGAGATCATGAGTTGAAGGCCATAGAAAATTAGACACCAGCCTGTGCTTCTAAAGCTCTATGTTTTCTAAAAAGAATTAAAGTAGGCATCTCAAGGTGAAATTAATTAAAATATTGAATGACAGCTGAATCATGAATGAATCTTTGTTTACTGACTATAATGGTCATAATTTGACAATAAGTTCTTTGTATTTTATTATTTAGTGTATAAAGTCTTAGAACACAAAATGCTTTCTTACGGTGACACAGGCCTGACTATAATCCCAAAGTTTATAAGGCTGAGGAGGAGAATCACATGTTCAGGGTCAGCATAAGCAACACATGTTCTGTGAGACCCTGTATTAGGAAACAATGAGGTGGGGACTGTTGTATTATAAAATGTCTGTATGTGAAGAATGATGTAACCTAATTATCAGGGAACTGAACTAGAAAGTGACTCATTAGTTACAGTGTGGCTTCTCATGAAAACCTCATTCCAGATTTCATGCTACTTACACATCAGTCCTCCTCCCTCCTACCACCTGCACCTTTACGTACTGTTAGCAATCAAGGGTTCTTTGTTCTTCCTTTTGAAACTAGTTTCTAATGCTAGTAGTTCAGGGGATAGTGACGTGCTACATAGTCATGCCTTTAGAGACAGGCAGCAGCTAAGTGTTCCCCTCTCCTTGTGGGAGCCAAGTGAGTTCATTTTCCCATTAGATGCCATCTCATCAGGAAGCTGGAATGACACTGAACCAACTCAGTAATGGAGAGTTCCCATGTCCCACTAGTACTCAGGAGCCGGCTCTCCTTTCCTCAATAGTGCTTAAGATTATTATGCTGTGTGCTTTCTGTCCCTGGTAATGTCTTGGCAGCATTTCCCATTTCCTCCCTGGTAGAGTTTGTAAAAATAGATTTCTCAATGTAATTCTGTTAGAAATAAAAATATTTGACTTGTATAATTTTCTTCAGTACACTAATATAGATTATTGATGGACTCACCATTGGAATTGTAATATTTATGTGCACAGACAGTTTTGAAAATTGTTTCAAAGCATCACTTGTTGATGAATAAATATATGATAATAAAAGGGTTCTCTGACGAAGTGTTTAGTAAACATCTAGGTTAGAAGGTTTAAAGGTGCATTTATTTCTGGTAGTTATATCAGTTTATACAGGATGCCCACAACTTCCATATGCCTGGCAGCAGACTGTTTCCTCCCTCCTGGTGGGAGACAAATATTTTACAAAAGTTTTCATGTACTTTTCTACAGAATTTTTACAAACAGGTGTTGTGCATTTAATTGAAGCTTTTCCTGGCTTGTAAAGTGTGTTTATTATAACTGTTAAACTGAGAAAACTTGAGAACATACTGGGGATTTTGTCTGCACATCACTGTCTGTACAGTATGGAGTTTCATCTCTTTTGCATCCTCAACCTGAAAAAAATAAAATCACAACTCTCAACTTGTTTTCTTGTGATAAGACACTTTCAAAAGCATTAGTAGTTAAATGTTTTCGTACTACTTTGTTCAAAAATTGTGAAAACAAGATCAAGGCAGCTTGGATCCCAGCATGGGTGGGAGAGGTTCCGAGGAGCTATTGGCATATGATGGCTTCTCAGGGGGGAACAGTCTGTTTTCTTCAGTGATGTGGTCCTTAAGAGGCCACTCATAGTCCTGTAGATGCTCCTATACCCATGGAATACAGGCAGCACTAATGCACATGGTGAGTATTTAAATTAAAAAAAAAAGAGCTCATGAAGGTGGGAAAGAAAAGTAGTGAGGGGGGAGATGGCAAGTTTGATTAAAACATATGTATGTATGAATATTAAAATATGAGAACACAATGAAAATATTAGTTGTCTAGATTTCTTAAAATGGCTAAATTTTTAAAAATTATTACTCTTAGATGAACAGGTAAGTTATTTTCATACAGTGATTTAATTAGGTTGGCTTTCATCATACCAGGAAGTAGCAATGGTTCCACGATTTCTAGGACACCTGGTATGATTATATATCCAAAACTGGTCTCAGAGTAATCCTTGAGCCTCATTTCTGTGTGTAGCATTTCAGCTGTGTGCCACTGTGCCATTTCAGCTCTTTTTAGTCTAATATTTTCAGTGGATTTGGATAATATTATTGACAAAGATAGTTGTTAGTTCTCACAGCTGCTTTAACCATCTTGATCCTATCTTCATAGTATAGCTAAGAATATGTGATCAGTGTTTTAATAGGTCCTGAGCTTGCTGAAGAGAAGTAATGTCTTTCGTGTTTGAAATTAGAAAAATCAAACTCAATATTCTTGACATACCTTAGTTTAATTTTTGTTCTATCCTGGAAATTATTGTAATTGGCTAGCTGTAGCTTATAAAACAGAAGGTTTTTGTACCATTTCAGCCAGGTGATTGAGGTTAGAATCAACAGTGAAAGCTGTGCGGACAGTACTCCTGCACAATGGATATGCCATCATGAAAATGACACCTTCCTCTTGACAGTTCACAACCTCTGTTTAATGATAAGGAAGAATGGACATGTCTCAATTTAGGAAGAGTTACAGAATATTCTACAAAAACCTGATGGGTATTCTTCAAAACTGTCAAGGTCATCAAAAAAAGAGACAAGCCTAAGAAGCTACCAGCATCAAGAAGAATCTAAGAAGACATGATTGCTAAATGTTCTCCTGGATAGGATGCTGAATCAGAAAGGGCTAAGAAAGTTTGAATTCTATGCAGTTAATAAGATATCAACCTATATTGTTAGCTGTGATGGTTCAATATAAGAAACACAATCAATGTAATCCACCATATAAACAAATGGAAACAAATTATATTGTCATCTCATTAGATTCTGAAAAAAACCTTTGACAAAACTCAACACCCCTTCATGTTAAAAGTATTAGACCAAGCATATAAGGCACATACCTAAAAATGATCAAAGCAATATACATCAAGCCAATAGCTAGCATCAAACTAAGTGGAGTGAAACTTAAAGCAATTCCTCTGAAATCAGGAACATGACAAAGCTCTCTCTACCTATCTATTCAATATAGTACTTGAAGTGCTAACCAGAGCAAAAGGAAAGATCAAGGGGACACATATTAGAAAGAAAGACGTCAAACTTCTCTTATTTGTGGATGATAATGATAGTATATAGTGACCCCCAAAATTCTACCAGAGAACTTCTACAGCTGATATCTTCAGCCAAGTGGCTGGATACAAAATTAATCAGTAGCCCTCCTTTATACAAGTGATAAACAGGCACTGGCAGGCAATAGCCGACCTGTTTTTGTCTCGGGGAGATTCTATGGCCCAGAGCTCCTAAAATGTCTCCACCCAGCTCACTAAGTATCCACTGGCGGGTCATTACCATGACAACCCTGTGCTTCAAATCCTCCAAGGTCCTTGTGGTGCACCTCAGGCAAACCCACACTTTACCACCATACCTTTCTCTCTTGACCCCGGATGAGCCACCACGTGAAGGAAAACAACATAAACTTAGTTCAGAAACATAACTCAATTGCTGGGCGCAGCAAGTAAAATTCGAATCTTGTAAGCCTTATTAAATCCTCCCGTAGCAAATCCTGACGGATCCACCATTAAAACCTTGAGACACTTGTAGCTACATCTTATCCTGTTGCTATCCCCACCCGAAAAGGGCCCTCCCTCCTGCTTCCTCTCTTCCTCTGTCCAACCTGAAAGTCCCGCCTGCTCGACCAGTGATTGGCTTCATTATTCACTAGGGGGTTGGTTCACAAGAACTACAGGTCCATTTACAGCAGTAATGGGACAGCTTCTGATGGTGAGGCAGTTTCCAATTGGCTGCTGGAGGCCTGGGTTTTGTTTTGTTTTTTTCAAGTAACTGACTTGCCTGGTCTTATCCAGTTCTGGTAAACAAAGATCTAGGCCTAGTCTCTTTACCTACCTGTTTGAAGCCTATCATAAAGTCAGCCTGTCTCAGTTCTCTCAACCGCATTAGAGACAGGAACCTGGGATTTCTTGGGCATTGAGAGACCAGGGAGCCTGGGCACTTGCTATGGCCAACTGAAAGGCCTTCGCTAGTGTCAGGTATTTTTGTTTCTGGGCTTTTTCCTCTCCCCCATGTTACACCTTGAAGGCCACTGCTAAGATTTCTACCTACGGAGTTGGCAGCTCCCTCTCTAGACCTTCAAGTTTGACCTTAATGTCAGAGAAACTCTGGGAGAAAAAAATAACACTTTATGGGCAGGCTTGTAGAAACAGGCCAGGAGGCAAGTTGTCTGGACATCATCTATATGTGCTCTAGCCTGATCCCAGACCTGCTTGCACTCCTCAGGAAGAAAGTTGTTGATGAGAATCAAATAAATGTCATGGAAATAAAGTTGTAAGACTGGGTGATATATTGGAATTCTTTAATAAAGGTAGAAGAACTATTGGTATGAGAGACCGGATTTTGGATTCAGACTCCATCTTAGAGTATCTGACCTAAGGTTGAACTCGAGTTAACCAACAAGCTGGCACCTAGCACCAGTTTCCAAGTTACTCCCAAACAAACCTGCACCTACCACTAGTTTCCAGGTTATGCTCTAACAAGCCTGCCCTTGGCACTTCACTTCCTAACAACCACCAAGAAGGAGGAAAGCGGAAGTTAACTTTATGGTTTGGCTCCTAGCATCAGCCAATTGTTTCAAAGGGCAATGAAATTCCATAATAGCTGCCCCCCAGATCAGATATGTGCCAGGCTAGAAACCCCTTTGCTTATTTGCTTGCCTCTATAAATGCTTACTTGAAACTGAGCTGAGGGCTTCACCTTCCTGTCTTGTTGGGCCAGTGACCATGGTGTGGCCCAAGCTCTAGCTTGAATAAAAAGACCCTAGTGCAATTACATTGGAAGTGTCTCCTTGGAGGGTCTTTTGGGGTTCACAAACACTTTGAATGAGCACAAAATTTATATGGTCCCAGTCCTTTTCTATTTCAGAGTGTTCATTTAACGAGTAAGGGACATGTATTCTGACCAAGCCATCAGCCCTGGTGAGTTTCCACAAAAGAGAGAGCTGTAGCTGGTTTAGGCCAGGTAATGAGATGTAAAAGGGGTCCTATGGCAGAGCAAGAGGAGGAGGACTGTGGGCTGAAAGTGGGCACCTGAAAGGTTTGATTTGGGGAACCTATTGTTTAGGAGGGAGAAAAGGAAACCAGAGAGGCTGGTGAGGAAGAGAAGGGACTGTGGGTTGAGGCTGAGAAGGGGGAGGCTCATTAGCATGATTGAAAATAGTGGGGAATCTAGAGAGATATCCAAGAGCTGTAGGGGTCTGCAACCCTATAAATGGAACAACAATATGAACTAATCAGAACCCCCAGAGCTCATGTCTCTAGCTGCATATGTATTAGAAGATGGCCTAGTTGGCCATTATTGGGGAAGAAAGGCCCTTGGTCTAGCAATGTTTTTATGCCCCAGTACAGGGGAATACCAGGGCTAAGTAGTGGGAGTGGGTGGGTAGGGGAACAGGGTTGTGGGAGGGTATAGGGGACTTATGAGATAGCACTTGAAATGTAAATGAAGAAAATATCTAATAAAAAAAAAAAGAAAATAATGGGAATCATCTCATTTGGGCCTCATAGAAAGAGTTGTTTTTTCCTTGGTAGGCATATGCGATGTGGTCACTTTTAATCAAAATGGGAGTGAAGACATGTGGCAAAATCCATCCTTTCTAAGGCTAACAAAGATGGTTCCAGCCATGTGGCTGCCTCCATCTGCATGTGGAGACAGAAGCCAAGATGGCACAAAGTCGCATGTTTCCTTAATGATTACCTATGTATAGATTTTGAACTATCAACACCAATCCTAAAAGTTTTAAGTTAACCCTTTTGTCATAGATTTTACAGATTTTTTAATCATACTCAATATGCTTACAAATCTCAAAATAAGATACATACCTTAGCAAAAGTTGTAAAGAGTTAAACCAAAATAAATAGTTTATGAAATGAGTAGCAATAGTCTCCATTTGACATAGTGTGTCCCTTTAGTTTGTTTTGCTTTCCTTTCTCTGTCACTTAGTCTGGTGGCTCAACTGATATAGGACATATATTCTTTGGAAACCTTTGAAGAAGCATGCTTGAGTCTAGAGAAGGGAGAGTCATAACAGGAGCTTAAAGCAACACTTTAATGTCACTCATACCTAAAAGATACCTGAATCCCTGTAAAACTGTACGCAGTAAGCTGAGAACAAAGAATGCTTAGAGATAAAAAGTTTTGATCTTCCTTCTTCTTGAGTTTCATGTGTTTTGAAAATGGTATCTTGGATATTCTAAGTTTCTGGGCTAATACCTGCTTATCAGTGAGTGCATATCATGTGTGTTCTTTTGTGATTGGGTTACCTCACTCAGGATGATATCCTCCAGATCCATCCATTTGCCTAAGAATTTCATAAATTCATTGTTTTTAATTGCTGAGTAGTACTCCATTGTGTAAATGTACCACATTTTCTGTATCCATTCCTCTTTTGAGGGACATCTAGTTTCTTCCCAGCTTCTGACTATTATAAATAAGGCTGCTATGCACATAGTGGAGTATATGTCCTTATTACCTGTTGGGTATATGCCCAGGAGAGGTATTGCTGGATCTTCCGGTATTACTATGTCCAATTTTCTGAGGCCAAAGTGTGGATACTTCGTTCCTTCTTAGAATGGGGAACAAAATTCCTATGGGGATGGGGGTTTACAGAGACAAAGTTTAGAGATGAGATGGAAGAAAGGTCCATCCAGAGACTGTCCCACCTGGGGATCCATCCCATATACAACCACCAAACCCAGACACTGTTACATATGCCAGCAAGATTTAGCTGACGGGACCCTGATATAGCTCTCTTGAGAGACCTGGCAAATACAGAAGTGGATCTCACAGTCATCTATTGGATGGAACACAGGGCCCCTAATGAAAGAGCTAAAGAAAGTAACCAAGGAGCTAAAGGGGTCTGCAACCCTATAGGAGGATCAACAATATGAACTAACCAGTACCCCCCAGAGCTTGTGTCTCTAGTTACATATGTAGCAGAGGATGGCCTAGTCGACCACCAATGGAAGGAGAGGCCCTTGGTCTTGCGAAGATCATATGCCCCAGTACAGGGGAATGCCAGGGCCAGGAAGCAGGAGTGGATGTGTTGGGGAGCAGGGTGGGGGGAGGGTATAGGGGACTTTCAGGATAGCATTTGAAATGTAAATGAAAATATTTAATAAAAAATTTTTTTGAGCCCTGGCTATACACAAGGTCAACGCAGGAAGGAGCTAAGAGATGAATCAGCCAGGAAGGAGTGTGGGTGTGGGTGTGCACAGTGTGGATGGCCTACTATTCCTTTGCTTTCAACCCTCCTGCTAGGTAGGGCTTCCACTTTGCAAGAAATTTACAGACCATGAATGCTAGCTTTAAAGACAGGGCTTTTACACAGTGTCAGGGGTTGTGGTAGTTTGAATATGCTTGGTCCATGGGAAATGGCACTATTAGGAGGTGTGACTTTGTTGGAATAGGAGTGGCCTTGTTGGAGGAAATGTATTACTGTATAGGCAGGCTTTTGAGGTTTCCTAGTGCTCAAATTCAGCCCAGTGTGGAAGATACCCTCCTCCTGGCTGCCTGTGGAATCAAGTCACAGAAAGGGGCACAATAGTTCATTTAGGCCAAAAAAACAACAAAAACAAACAAACCTGCAGGATTGAAGATCTAAAGGTTGTGGGACAGGGTTAGGGAAGAGGGCCCAGCCATAGCCTTAAATACCTTGGCTGGGGATATTTCTGTCTCCAAGAGTATGAGAGGGATGCCAGATACTCAGCAGTTACTTCCTCAGACTCAGGGAAGTGTTTGGTCAAATTGAAGGAGTAACTTACCTAATTACTGCTAGTGGTTGGGATACCAAGCAATAGGTGAGCCAGGAGGTGAGTCTGTCACAGGTGGACTGGATGGAACACAGGCACCAGGAGAGCCTACCCAAGGCACAATAGCAATATAGGTGATATATCTCTGAGGGGAAACATTTCCCCAATAGAAGTGTTGCAGCTCAGAAGGGAAACGTATCCTAGCAGTCAGAATCAAGGAATACTACAAAGTTACACCACACAGCAAAATTCACAGAAGAGATTTATTGGGAAATACATGAGAGTAGCTGCTTCTGCTTGGGTGAGAAATAGCAAAGAGTGGGAGACAGGCTTATATAGGGCTTCACGAGGGGTTTTCTGGGGTGGAGATTTCCAGAGTTGGAATTGGAGAGATTTTGAACTCAGCGAGTGGTAGGTTTTCAGGGTCAGGGATTGGTGGGTTTTTGTTTGTTTGTTTGTTTGTTTTTAGTTCAGGGATCGGTGGGTTTGGGGGGATTTTCAAATCTGCAAGTGAGCTTAGACCTTTTAGCTTACAATTACACCTTCATGCAGCATTTACTGACTACTCCCTTTATGCTAGCCTGTATTCAAGAAAGTTTGCTATGTTAAGTAACTCCAGCAATGTATGACACAGGTAGTTGAATGGTGAGTTATTAGAGGAAAAAACATCTTTAAGCAAAGGGGTCACATACCAGTTAACATCACTACAATGAGTTTTTTAAGGAAATGATCTTGGCCAATCATTTGTTCCACATGAAGTCCCAGTAACCCAAGTCGCAGTTGATGCCAGGGAAGGGCAAATAGTGGCCACTGAGAATCAGCAGAAGGAAACTAGACCTGTAGACAGCTTGTGTCCTACTTGAGGGTTTCTTCAGTGTTTCCTCTTCAGAGCCATATGTCATGCAAGCAGAGAAGTGCCAGGATGTAGGAATAAAGAACCCTGGTCTTTGCACCCACAGTCCTAGTTCAGCTAAATCAAGCCCTTCTGACCACCCCCACTGTTACCATTGTGCCCCCTCTCACATTCAAAACTCATCAGCAAAAAGACTCACAGATTAAACAACAACAGAGTCTTTCATTACAATGAGAAAGGCCAAAGTCCTAGTCAGTGAGATTTAATCTAGAAGTGCTACACATATGTATGCAGGCCTCGTGTGTGGCTGTATGGTATGTGCACTTGTTCTTGGGGAGGAGAACATGCCTGTGGAGGAGCAAGGTAAAGCTCAGATGTCTTCTTCAATCACTTGTCACTTGGCTTTTTGTTTGTTGTTGACTCCTAGACAGTTTTACCCAGTTCTTGGTGATTCATCTAAACTGGCTGGCCATTGAGCCC
>CACVCL010022984.1:0-27581 GCA_902729485.2 Mus minutoides
TATTTAAAAGATTTGTTTAGTTTTATTTTATGAGTATGGGTGTTTTTCTATGTGTATGCCTGTGTATCGTGTGTATGCAGTACTCTAGAAGCCAGAAGAGGGCATCAGATCCTCTAGAACTGGAGTTACAGATGGTTATTAGCTGCCCTGTGGGGGAAGGGGCATAGGGATGAAGGACTGAACCCAGATCCTCTGCAAGAGCAACAAGTGTTCCGCTGAGCATTCTCTTCAGCCCTGGGGTTATGCCTTTTTTTTTAATTAAAAATTTTAATTAATTATTTTATTTATTTACATCCCAATCATTGCACATCCCCCCAGTTCCTCTTCTCGGAGTTCTTCATCCTATCCTCATCTCTTCACTTCTGAAGGGGTGCTCCCCCTATCCTCTTTCCCCGGGGCATTAAATCTCTACAAGATTAGGTGCATCCTCTCCCACTCTGGCAAGAAAAGGCAGGCCTCTGCTATACTTATATGGCGGGGGCCTTGGACCAGTCCCTGTATGCTCTTTGGTTGGTGGCTTAGTCTTTGGGGACTCCCAGGGGTCTGGGCTAGTTGACACTGTTGGTCTTCTTATGGGATTTCCATCCCCATTAGCTCCTTCAATCTTTCCCCTAACTCTTCCATAAGGGTTCCCAACCTTGGTCCAATAGTTGGCAGTAAATATTTGCATCTGTCTTGATTTGCTGCTGGTAGAGCATCTCAGAGGACAGTCATGCTAGGCACATGTTTGCAACACAATGTAGCATCAGTAACAGTGTCAGGTTTGGTGCTTACCCATGGGATAGATTCCAAGTAAGGTAGGTCATTGGACCTTTCCTTCAGTCTCTGCTCAATTTTTGTTCCTACATTTCTTTTAGATAGGAACAATTCTGGGTCAAACATTTTGAAGGTGGGTTGGTGATCCCATCCTTCCACTGGGGACCCTGTCTGTCTACTAGAGGTTGTCTCTTCAGGTTGAGCATTTTGGCTAAGGTCATCCCCATTGAGTCCTGGGAGCCTCTTACATCCCAGGTCTCAGGGACTTTCTAGAGATTCTGCCCACCTGACACCCCCATGCTGCTACATATCCATTCATTTTCCTGATATTCTGGGCTTCTGTCTCCCCCATACCTGATCCTGTCTGCCTTTTCCTTCCTCTCTTCTACACAGCCCTCCCTCCTTCCCTCCCTCTGCCTCCCGTGATTATTTTGTGTGGGATTGAAACATACTTACTTGGGCCTTCCTTCTTGTTAAACTTCTTAAGGTCTGAGTGTTGTATCATGGGATTTATGTCTTAATGATACTTTTAGTGCAATATTCTTTATGTTTAGGAAGTTAAGATAGTCTAAAGAATTATAAATATTTTTGTTTCAACAAAGTTTTTATGAGTTGTCTTACTGGAGTGGAAATACTGGAGACAAAATAACCAGTTAGGAGGTGATGACTAGATTTGGACAAGAAGTAGTACTAATAGATGTTTTTCAAGGGAAGATTCATTAGGATATATGGATTAATTTAGGTGGAAAGAAAGAAGGAAGAAGGGTTATTTCAGGCTGTTGTGGAGGGTTGACTAATGGTGTTTCCACTGCTGGAAATCATTAGAGCAAGCTTCAGACTTGGATTTGACAATAGGTAACTCCCCAAACCATGTGTTTGTGTTCTCTCCTAATCAAAGGCCAGGTTCCAGTGGGGTTCAGCTACAACATTTAAAACCTACTGTAGCTAAGGTAAGCAAAAATAAACTATATGTGGAATTAGTTACTAAATTTATTAAATTATTAGTTATTATAGTTATTACATTGTATATTATATAGTTATTAAAATTATTGGAAGTACTAAAGAGAAGACTGTATGCTGGGTCCAGGAATAACTTTCAGAATGAGACTAATGAGATGGCATGGCAGGAGAGCCTCTAGCTTTGCACAAGGTATTGATGTGGGAAATCAAGGGGTAAGTATGGGAATATGTGTGCGGGAGCCCATGGTGGTAACTGTGGTCAAGTGATAGGTACGCTATTGGCACCACATGTGTGTCTTAAAAATCACAGGATACCAGGCATTATCACGCCTTTACAAAGGGGATTTCAAAACTTTACAAAAGCCTACTTTTGCCAAACATTAAAAAATGATAAGCAAAGCACTATTTTTGATGAACTAAGAATGAAGAAATTCAAAGTATGTAGAATGTATTTTTAAACTACAGATGGACCCAATAACATGCACGAATAATGCACTTAATGCAACTTGCTTGGGGCTTTATAGAATCTATGTTTAAAACTGAGCATTTAAGGGACTTTAAAATTTGTTTGAAACATGAGTTCATGGAAACACCCATATCCAGCAAGCTACCCTGTTACCCACACACAAAGTTACATATATCATGCTACATATACAGAGACACAAAATAAATAAATATAAAAACCACACTAAAAAAAAAAAACCTGAGATTTTCATCAGAAAACAAATTTTGCTGTAGCCAAAGCAAATAGAAATTACTCTATATTCTTACTGACCACCCCTTGCATGGAAGAGGCTGTATTTACAGCAACTAGAGGGAGATGCAGAGATATGCTTGTTGGATGCACCAAGGTTTGTGAAAGGCAAACAACACTATTTATGGCTTTTTCACTTACTTCTATGCTGTCAACAGAAATATGCAAACTTGCAAATCCCACATCTAAACTTAATTCATAGTGATTTGTGTCTTTATATTTAATGGCATAATAGTGTTATGGATTTAGTAGAAAAATCAAATGTTTTAGTAGACTTCACTCTCACTAGCCTGAGACAGACTTGGCATACATCAATGAGATTTGGAAGCAGTAATATCTCAATGCCTTGAAAGCTGTTCTCAAAGCATTGACTGAGACACTGTGATCTCGCCTCGAAAACATGAAAAAATTATTAAAACAATTACTAAAAATTATTAGAAATCCTCATAAGGTTCATTGAGTTGTTTGAAACAAAGTGGAAGGCAAAATAAATGTCAATATTTCTGGGTATTGAATTGTAATATATTTTTCTGGTCCCAAAGGTAGATAGATGATAGAGAGAAATCATTATAAAAGATAGTAGTCTACTGTGAGATTTCATCCTAAGTAAATAGGAAGAGAGGAAGAGAATTATTTCTATGTAACTTTTGTCATTTTATTTGTATTAACAACAATTTAATACTCTTTCCTGATTGTAGCCTGAATACAACATGATCTAATGAAGAAGTAATTGGTTATGCCATCTGCCCTTTTCCTTAATGTTTGGACATCTAACATCTCCTCTGCCCCTAAACTAGTCTCCTGGGTTCCTGTTTGAATTCCTGGACGCATACCTGCTCTCATCAATCAGCTTTCAAGTTTCATCTCTCCATGTTGGGTCTCACCCACGCACTCCAGTGCCATCAACTTCACTACTATGTATTAAGTAGAAAAATCAACTGTTTCAGTAGACTTCACTCTCAGGAGCCTGAGACAGCTATCTGTTCTGTATCTTAAGAGTGGGCTTCTAACCTGTCTCACTGTTTTGGATCCAAGACCATCTTGTACTCTTGCCCAATGTCAACCTCAGCTCTCTTTGACTCATTGCTACAAGTTCTTAAATCATATCACCTTGTTACATTCCATGTACCTAAAAGGCAAATGCTAAATTCTTTGTAACGAGATCGTGAAATAAGCAACTACATGATTTCTGATACTCCTACTCATCAACCAAAGCCTTTTTTATCTTTTCAGTTTAGTAGTGTTCTCTACAATCTGTACCCAGTGAATATGTGGGAAACCCCAGCCCCACTCCGATCCAGACCCACTTCTATAGATCGCTGTAAAGCCCCACCCTTTTCTCTTTTCTATTGTCTCTTATGCAACCCTGTCAACTATTTTATAATGGTATTATAATGATATATTTTCCCAGTAGAGCTGGCTGCTTGTTCATATATCTCTGTCTTCTTTAGTACATCATAAGCCTATTGAAGTATATAGTTTTCACCTTGACCATCCACTCACCCATGTAACAAGATTAGTGTTCTGCGTATAATAATTGTAGAATATATTTGTTATATTGCTAAAATACTTTATAAAATAATATGTAATTTTGGTGCAAACTGAAGGGTTCAAATTGAATATTCACATTTGTACCAAAGAAGTCAATGGAAGGGCATTACATTTAGGAAGTTGTCATGTTGATTAGGAGCAAACTGAATGCCAGATGCTGACCTATTGGATTGATTCAGGTACTCTTTATAGGTGGATACCCTGGGTTTGCAGCACCCACGCTATAACTCTGCTAAAGGATGAGAATAGTTCTCAGAGAGACACTAAACACATTGCATTTGCTGTTGTGCAAGAAGAGCAGAGGGGAGCTGGGCTCCACAGGAGAAGCGCAGTGTTAGCAGTCAGTTTTCAGAGGGAACTGTTAGCATCAAGAAGGGGCATTCACACTTGGGTTTCAGAAAGGGGTAAAAATATGACTCGGCTACAGGGTGTAAGAGTGTTCAGGTGAAAGCTGTGGGAATTGGGTTGCAAGACATTGGGAAGAGAAGCGGAGGCAGAGTCCTAGTGTGATGGGATTCTTGGGTTTGGTCTGAGAGGTTGATTTTTGTCCAGGAGAGTTTAGGATGGCACTAAAAGCTGTGAACAGGGCAGTGGCAGGAAGAAAATATTTGGGAACTGAGTTCCAGGACCATCAGCCTGATCATCTCGTTTATCTTCACTACGATGAGCCAATGCCTTACTTTTTTCCCCATTTGGGGGAAAACAGAATAAGGACTTCTAGAAATAAAGACAGGATAATAGTTTAGATAAAACAGGCTTCATAAGTGTGAGAGTTCTGGGAATATAAAAATATAGATCAGCTACATGCCTTAGTGGGTAAAGTACCTGCGAGGCCTTCATGGTAGAAGGAAAGAATCCACTTCTGGACACTTGCTCCCTGATTTCCAACTGTGACCATGGACGGTATAAGCGCACAGCACACACCTACAGACCTTTTCTTCTAGAGGACCCAAGGTTTATTTATTCTATTTTTACAAATGGTGAGAAAATTCACCAGGAAGGTATTTTGAAGGAGAGCATCACAGCCAATGTTTGAAGCACAACAGAGAATGAAGCTTCTGTACATTGGGCCTTCCCTTAACAGACTACCTGTAGAGAATGCAGTTGTAATGAGTGTTTCTTGAAGGGATAGATTACAGAACACTCAGATGGCTTGAGCAGACATCTTCCCTTTCCATTCCATTACTCCACTCTGGAAGATGAACCCTTACATGACTGGAAGCAGTTCAACAATACTAAAATAGAAGCTGTGAGTGAGTGTCTGTTATGGATGCTGCACCAGGCCAATCAATGTCTACATCTCTGTGGACAAATATCTTTCCATGGACCTTTGCAAGAAACAACAGTGACACACAGTGGTAGCTGGCGGAGTGAATCAGGCAAGATCATTCTACAGATAGCCAAAGAGGTATGGCAGGTATTTTTCAGAGTTTCTTTCTTTGCAAAGTTGGTTGCCTTGTTAATTCAGGCAGGTATTAACTACCCAATATATTCAGCATGTCCCTCATTGTAAGCTGTCAGCCTGTGACACAACATCAGATAATGTGACGTTACATGATACATAATGCCCGAGTTTTAAAAAGAAATTCCAGAGACACTTCTTTCAGTGAAATAGTAGGTAGGTAATCTGAATATTTGGGGTAATTGGCTCTAGGAAGAGAGAGGCATCATTATCTCAGGCTCCCTAGTGAGTGTTAATTAGCCATATTGCTTCATTGCATGACAAAGAGAGGCCCCTAGTAGTGCTAAATCTATAATGACACCCTGGCCTTAGGAGACCAGGTATTTTAAACTACCTTGACTGACTGACATGTAAGGTTGGAAATGCCTCTGCTTGGAGGGGCAGAAGTTTCTTGCTATGACGCACACAGGGAGCTTCCTTTCCTTGTCTTAGCCCTCCTGCAAGTTGTCCTTCGGAATTCAGGGCAGCAGGGCCTAGTTATAACCACACCACTGGTGAGAGCACTGTGGCTGTGTTTTTGATGCATAGGTTCTGCAGAAAGAGTTTCTTCAGTCCTTAGTGTCTATGGATGGTCCACAACAGCCCAGAGGGCATGTTGGGGCAATGCTGGCACTTTGAATTCTTTGCTTACTCTATAGCAGAATGGCTATTTGCTGGGTGTAAATTTTCCAAATGCTGGACTAGAAATCAACATTTTAAGCTTTAGTTCCATAATGGTAAGATCAGGCACAGAGGAGAAGGTACCAGCACAGAAGTTTGGCTGTTTTACCCAAGATGTCATGACCTTCACATGAAAGGGTGATGTGATGTTACTTCAGAAGGTAAGGAAATGCTCTACAACTCTTAGCCCTACTGAGACTGTGGATTTCCATACACCTTTATGTCTTTTCACCAGTGTCCCTGGATATCAAAACTTGAATCCTAGAGAGGCAGATGGCCAAGGCTATTGGGCCATCTGAAGCCAAGGGTCAGAAGCAAATGTATGGATGGGCACTCGTATGACACTAAAGACTTTTTAAAAAATGACTTTAGTATGACACTAAAGCCTCAGAAAGACACCAGGACCTGGAGGGAGTCAAGATCGGTCCTTTCCAACAGAGTGAGTGGAAAACATCTCCTGTTTCCAGCCACCCAAAGAGAATGCCTTGTGACGCAGTGGATCTTAATTACAAATGGATCCTTTTCCATGAGTTCTGAGTTTATGACCTATGGATTGAAAGACTGAGTTAAACATATAACTGAGACAAGCATTAATTGATCATCAGTACATGGCTGAAAGAAGAGAAAGTAAAACAAAGCTCAAAAGAAAGAAAGTTATGAAAACCAATCCAGACAGGAGGTTCTGAGTTAAGTCCTGCCTCTCAAGGCCTTTTCTGCACATAGCACTTAAGTTGTTTTAAATTTTTTTCATTTTTTAAAAGCTTCCATTTGTAAGAAAAAAGTGCTGACAAACCAATACATTCTAGTATGTATAGGAGGTTCCCCATGATCAATCACCTTAGGCTCACATCTCTATGATACTGATCTTCTCTCTACATTGGGACTGTACTTGGTTGACCTTTGGCATCATCAATTTTTTTTCAGGTCCCAAGTCCTGAGGCTAATTCTTGGTCCTGCTTTGTATTTGTGGTTTCTCTAGGTTTAACCCCAAAGATGACTGGAAATTCACATTTAAGGGAAAGAAGAATGTTCCTGAAATCATTGTGGTTTGAGCATTTTTAAATTGGGAGATTTAAAAAAAATGGCAGCTCCAGGGGAGGGAGAGATGGCTTGGTGGTTAAGAGCACTGACTGCTCTTCCAGAGGACCTAGGTTCAATCTGCAGCACCTACAAGGCAGCCCACAACTGTCTGTAACTCCAGTTCCAGCGATGTGCCAGCTTGACACCAATGCAATAAAATACAATTAAATAAAAATGATATAGAAAAGGAGTCTTGTAATAAAAAAAAATTGGGGGTAATGAATGAAAACACTGGAAAGGAGAGATAAATGAGAAAGAGTGGCAGATTGTGAAGTAGGTGGTGGAATCTTGTGTTGTCAAGTCTGAAGCTGCTCTGATAGAGCAAAGAAAACTATTCAGTAGGAGGTCAGAGAACATGCCTTACACAATAGTCAGAAGAGGGTAAAGTTATTCACAAGCAATGCATCACTTGCTCCTTACGGGAGCTACTCTAAGAAGATACAACTAGCTTGTCAAAGGGGAGGAGATTCACGTATGTTTCATGGCTTCCCCACAGGAGCACATTCTCTGGAGTCCACTCTTGTGCTTCACAGTTGTACCAAAAGCTCAGGTGCGTTAATTAAGGCAGTTGAGTTGGCATCTGAGGTTCCTGTGACTGGAGTCATTGCCTTGCTTCCTATGTCTTTTGCTTGCTCTTAAGAATGAAAACCACATGTGTACAACCAATCATGCTTTATTGCAAACATGTATGAAATTCCCCAAAATAAGAAAAATGGAAAAAAAAGTGAAAGTCATGATTAAATAAATTCTCCTCTATTTCAAAGAGTGTGGGCAACCTATGCACCAATGCAAAGCCATCAAACTTGGCTAAGCAGGAATGTACTATCTTTATTCAACTGGTATAATCCTAAACCATGTTTGTATACGTACTGGACAATACAGTTTTAGTGTCAACTCTTGCTGTGGTTTCTACCATTTCAAGATATGACTGCCAGAACCATCACCATAGGGCAATTATCTACATGATCCCTTCCCAGCAGGGAACTGGAATAATTTTGAGATGTGGTTGTAGAACAGATATCACTCAAATGTAGCAATTTAGGTTTTCTACAAAAAGATGATTTTTTTCTTAATTTCTATAGATGTTAGATATTATCAGGCTAAGGACCTGTGTGAGAATCCTTCTTGATGTGAGTGTTTTAGACATCAAAGCAAAACAAAGCCCTCGCCCTGTACTGTTGGAGTAAAAGCAACACAGTAATCTTCAAGAAAAGACCCTTTTTTCCCCTCCAGAACTGGGCCCAGAAATTACTAACCCTCCTTAGTTGTTTCAAACGAGAATTTAAGAGAGAAGAAGATAAACAAAATCTCATTTGGCTGCTGCATATCCATCCTGGGGGAACTCATGTTTATATTTTGCTGAATTACTCAACTGTACAGGGGCTATTGAAGAGGTAAAGATGCATTAATATTGAGCTGTAGGCAACCACATGTTGCTAACGAGTCCATCGTATCTTGGCTTTGGAAAGGAATGTGAAAGTGCCTAGTTCTCTGTTATTTTTCCTTCTGACAGTCCTGATGCACCGCCGCAGGCAGCCTGAGAATAATAGCACGAGGTTAACTGACAATTGCAGGTATATTTACACTGATATGCTAATATTAGCATGCTGCTTAATAATACAAGTTGAGCTGATGCAGTATGCACACACGTAATATTTCTTCATTAGAGATGAACAAGTGCTAACAAAAAGATTATTCTTTCCCATGATTGATAGAAATATTTGTGACCATCTTAATAATTTGACACCAAGCACTGATTTTTTTCAAAACATTTTCTGTGTTTCTATGATTGACAGAAGAATAGTCTAAAAAAGATACTACAGAACACAATACTCCCTATGTTTGAATACAAAAGTCTTTGGGCATATGTATACATAATATCTACATATATACATATGTATGTCCATGTATGTACACATTTCATAATGCTACACCCACATGTATACAACTATATGTGTTCATTTTACAACTATACATATGCACTTACTCCTAGGTGACACACACACACACATGTGCGAATACATATATGTGTGCCTTACATCCATGTGCACATACTTATGTGTGTGCACTCCACTCTTGTCTGTACACCTTTATATGTATTTTCTACACCCATGTATATATACTTTCCCCTTTTTGTGTGCCCCACACTCACATGCACAAACTCATTGCTGAGTGTGTACCCATTTGTGCTCACCCCAAACTTTTTTTTTTTTTTTTTTGGTTTTTTGAGACAGGGTTTCTCTGTATAGCCCTGGCTGTCCTGGAACTCAGTTTGTAGACCAGGCTGGCCTCGAACTCAGAAATCCACCTGTCTCTGCCTCCCGAGTGCTGGGATTAAAGGCGTGCGCCACCACGCCCCGCTCACCCCAAACATTTTATAACTGGTGATTATACCTTTCTGTCTGGAAATTTGGTCTTTGTCCATGTGTCACTGTAGAAACCACTAACATCATTCCTAGCTACTTGAACTGCCATTTGGTTTTGAATCTGAATGTTAGTTGATTGTAAGCACCATTCTTTAGTTCAAATTTCTGTTGATTGATGCAAAGGGTTCCTTCATTTCTCTACCTACTTTCTTCCCCATCATTTTTTTTTCCAAGACAGAGTTTCTCTGTGTAGCTCTGGCTGTCCTCACTCTGTAGACCAGGCTGGCCTTGAACTCAGAAATCTGCCTGCCTCTGCCTCCCAATTGCTGGGATTCAAGGCGTGCGCCACCACTACCTGGCTCATTTTTTTTTTTTTTTTTAATTGGCTCTACTTGTGGACTTTCTGTTTTCTCTTAGAGTTGACTGACAGTAGTTCCAGAATAGTGATCCAGTGATTGCAGTATATGTTTTCCCAGCCACCTCACCTAACAGGCGCACTAAGTGGCCCCCATCTCTCATCCCTGCACCCATTCATAGAGAGGAATGATTTCCTGTTGTCAGCAGTCCATGATCATCTATATCCCCTGATGTTTTTTGTTCTGTTCTGCTAGTCTTGTAAATCATTCTTTATTGAACCCTCTTTAGTTACCTGTGTTAAGTGTGATTTTAGCTTCTTGAGTTGAGGATGATGCTATGCTCAAACACTGTGGTGGCCTTGGGTTATGAAATTGAGTAAAACTCAGTCCTTTTCTCAAGGAGTTGAGCCCAGTAAGAGCATTATACACATATCCAGGGAGAAGCTATAACACAGGCGATCTACTTGAAATTGAGAGTGAAACAAGGTAAGTCTTTTGCAAGACATGATTCTTGATGTAAAACTTTTTATTTCTGAAAACTAGAGATATTTAAAAATAGAACAAGAAAATGTGGTACATTTACACAATGGAGTACTACTCAGCTATTAAAAACAATGAATTTATGAAATTCTTGAGTAAATGGATGTATCTGGAGGATATCATCCTGAGTGAGGTAACCCAATCACAAAAGAAGTCACTTAATATGCACTCACTGATAAGCGGATATTAGCCCAGAAATCTAAAATACCCAAGATACAAGTTCCAAAACATAAGAAAATCAAGAAAGACCGAAAGACCAACGCGTGGATACTTCACTCCTCCCTAGAATAGGGATTAAAATATACATGGAAGGATGTGCAGAGACAAAGCTTGGAGCTAAAATGAAAGGATGGGCCATCCAGAGAGTGCCCCACCTGGGTGGTCTATCACATAATCAGCCACCAAATGCAGACACTACTGCATACACCAGCAGGACATTGCTGAAAGGACCCTGATATAGCTGTCTCCTCGGAGGCTTTGACAGTTCCTGACAAACGCAGAAGTGGATGCTCACAATCATCTATAGGGCAGTACACAGGGTCCCCAATGTAGGAGCTAGAGAGAGTACCCAAGAGTTGTAGGGGTCTGCAACCCTATAGATGGAACAACAATATGAACTAATCAGAACCCCAGAGCTCATGTCTCTAGCTGTATATGTATTAGAAGATGGCCTAGTTGGCCATTATTCGGGAAGAAAGGCCCTTGGTCTAGCAATGTTTATAGGCCCCAGTACAGGGGAATGCCAGGGCCAAGTAGCGGGAGAGGGAGGGTAGGGGAGCAGGGCGGGGGGAGGATATAGGGGACTTTTGGATAACACTTGAAATGTAAATGAAGAAACTCTCTAATAATAAATAAAAAAATAGAACAAGAAACCATAAATAACCATCACCGGGCTTCAACAGAAATTTTACCAACTCAAAACCAATTTGCCCTCATCCATTTCCACACCTTTCTCTTGGATTGACCTGAAATTATGTCTAAGTAATACAATTTCCCCAATATTAAGAACATTAGCACACTACCACTATCCCCCTCCCCCAGGCAGCAATGAGTGATTTTCAATTTGGTGCTCAAAACTATCTATTTATAGAGTAAATATTCCTTTCCCTGTCTCTTTGAACATCTATCATGTATGACTAATATGTTTGATATGTGGATAATTTTTCTACTTTATAGGTTTTTTTCCTCTTGCGTAATTCTTTTCTTTAGATTTCTTTGTGGGGGCAAAACATCTACGTTACTTAAAACTATAGAATTTCCTTCCCTCTATATTTTCTTGATTTTTGTTTTTCTTTATTTTCTGTAATGTGATGGTTAAGACTCGAGTCTAGTGTGATGCGGTTCACTTTGGGTTTTAGTGGAGAGCACGATGACTTCAGAGGTCCTTGATATTCATATCTGTCAGAAGAAATTGAAGTCTGGCTGCATCTCACTCCCAAATGTCAAGAGCCATTGACGATCATTGGCCAGTGGTTTCCGAACTTCAGTGTTAAACAGAGTCATCAAGGGCTTGTTGGTGCTGGGATTGCTACACCGACCTCAGAGTTTCTGATCAGTAGATCTGAGGTATGAATCAGAATTCGCTTTCTTTCTAAGCATCCAGGAGCTTCTGAGACAAAGACTTCTTTCATTGTGATATCTACTAAGCTGAACTGAATACTTCAGTAATGGGTAGTTCAACAGTTTCCAGCCAAGACTCAGAGACTTCCTACTATCATACTATCAGAGACTTCCAGAGATCCTTGGAGTCCGTATTTTCTTAGGAATCTTTGGGTTTTTGTTTTGTTTTGTTTTACTTGTTTGTTTTGCTGGTGACATATCTAATTTAGAGTTCACATTCTTGAGGATAAAGGCATTCATTATGTCAGTTCATTTTTCTAGACAGTTTGGAAGCTAGGGTTAGAAGACATTTTTAAAAAAAGTAATTGTGAGGCCATCCTGATGGTCTAAATGTAAACTCAAAGACACACTCAAGAACTTGCTTGATATTTTACAACTCATATTTTAGTGACATTAGTAAATCTTTATTAGCTTGTCTCACACCAGTGATACAACGGTGTCAGAAGAGCATTGTTAACACATTCAGTACAGGTATAATTCCATGCTAGTGGACTTTAAGTCTTATTTTTATTTTACTCTTGTCATCTTGGAGATTTGCAATCAAATTACATTTTAAAAGTCATCTGATTTGGGATGTACCCGGGTCAGTTTTAAACTATTAATTTTTTAATTTTTAGAGAGAATATTTTATGCTAATCTTTCTGAGGCTGGAGAGAGAGCTCCCTGAATAAGAGGGCTTGATCTGTCACCATGAGGATCCAAGTCTGAATCCTTATTACCCAAGTAAAACCTTGGAATGACTGTGTGTAGTTGTGATTCCAACACTGGGAAGGGGAGACAGGTGGATTGAAAGATCTTGTGAGTCAGACAGCCTTACCAAAATGATAAACTTTCAGGAGAGTGAGAGACCCTGTCTCAAAGCAATAATGCAAAGAGGTATAGAGGAAGACATGTAATATCCTGCTCTTGCCTTCATACACACCTGTATACCCATATGCATATATTATGCATGTATACTACCCCTATACACAAACCAATAGTTTAGCCCTAGTTCACAATTATGTAAAATCTCTATCTGCACTTAAAAATCAATTTTTTGACAAGATCTCTTTCTCTTTAGGTATGTAGTCTAGTCTAGCCTTGAATTTGCAATGTTCCTCCTTTAGCCTCCTTGACGGCAAGAATTAAAGTAACTTGCCTGGTTGAAAACAAAATGTTTGAAATAAGGTATAATCAAAGAGTAACTATTGTCTTGGATTAGTCATTTCTAATTATTCTTTTATGCCTAAGCAAATTCAAACATTTAAACATTTCAGTAGCATTTAAGAACGTTGCAGAGTTCAGTTTAATGATGATCTGGCATGGACACTTTTGTATAAATTTCTCCCCCTCTTTTTTTGGCTATTGTACACAGTGTACCAGGACTTCTCTATCATTCTTTGCTTCTTCTCATGCAGCATTTGTGTTACATCCCCATAGTTTCAATAACTGTCTATTAAATGTGCTATTATATTTCCTCTGTTTTGATACTTGAACCATGTCTGTGTCTTTATGGTACTTAGTCATTTTATTCTTACGACAATTATTCTACAGAAAGCCATTTAATTCGCTCACTAGTCCAAGGCTATTATTCAGTTTTGTTACATGAAACTGAATCTCTGATAGATCATTTAGGAAAGATCTTGGGAAATGGGATTCATCAAGTGCTTATATTTTTATCACAGCATTTAGCTTGTATACATTAAAAATATATATTTCATTGTTATCCTTTATTAGATTGCTTGAATAAAAACATTATTATATCTAATAGATTTGTTGATAAAATGCCTAATCATAATAAATTTTTATATCAAATTTGAGGTGTCTCTATGTCGAATATCTGCCTATCATCTATCATTTGCTATTAAGCACTTACCATCTGTCTTTTATCCTTTTCAAATAGTTTTGCTGTCTCTTAACATTGGACATTGTGGATGCCCTCACCGCTTTGTGGCTCCCTCTTTTAATATTTAGCTTCAAATCCTGTGACAGAAAATTTCCATTGAATTATTTTGTATCTGTTTTGTTTATTGTTTTTGTTTTCTTTATAGACTAGTATTGTACTTATGCCCGATCTTTACATACTATCTATATCCTCCATCTTGAGTATATTTTAAGCCATCTAATACCATTTCTGTTATCCATAAAAGTTTCTTATTTCTATATTTCACTTAATATATTTTCTATTGTGTTTATGCTTTCATATTTCTTAACATTCAGGAAACAGATTTTCTTTTTGCTTATCAAATTATTTTTTTGAATTTTAATCCTCATTTTCAAATAGTCCTATTCTTAAATTATTTACAACCCAAGTTTTGAAGTTTTAACATATGCTATGTGTCTTATAGGTCTCTTAATTTTTAAGGAATACTTGGAATATTTGTTCTTCAGTTTCATAAGCAAAACTTCCTGTTGTGGTGGCTTTAGATGTGATATTCTGCTCATTCTTAGTTTTACTTGGCATCACCTACTGATCCTTTACTGCTGATCATTAAAATGGCATAGTGGTCCTTTTCATCACCATGAAGACAGCTGGTCCTAGACTCTTCTCAATGACACTTCTTTGCTAGTCTTCTCAATTTTTTTGGTTTGTTTTTATTTTTGAGACAAGATTTCTCTATGTAGCTCCTACTTATCATTTTCGAGGATTCCAGAAAGCAAGTCATTGTTTTTAACTAGCAGAGGCCACTAGTCTTAGTATCTCCCCTCAAAGCTCTCCCATACAGTTCTTACACCACACAGCTTTGTTGTATTTGAAGATTTAGCCAACTTACTTATATTTTGAAGTATGGATACAGTGGCTACTTTTTTGTTGTTTCTGTGACACAATACCTGACAGAAGTCACTTAAAGAAGAAAGGTTTTATTTTAGCCTCCACTTGAGAAATGGTTGTCACCCATATTTAGGGAACACCTTTCCTCTTTACTTAAAACCCTCTGAAAATATTGCCATAGATATGCCCAGAGTTTGTAAAATAGATGATTCTAGATCCCATCAAGTTGAATATCAAGATTAACCATCACACCATGTCTGTTTGGAAGCCACGTTTCTCTAGAGTTAGTTTGCAAACTCTTGTTTTGCTTACTGTTGTTCCTCTGACTATCCCAATGGAAGGATTCATGGACATGCCAGGTCTTCTAGAATACTTCTCGAACAGCTGGTTGGCAAACTGATGAGGTGTATTGGAAAGAAATCTTGGAAGGAGCAGGGTAGAAGAAAAAAAAGAGAGGGTTTCCAATTAAAATAAGCGTAAGGGAAGGTATGAACATGTGAAACACCTTGACACAATAGTAGAGCTGTATTCCATTCAGCATGCTCTAGTAAGAGGTAAGCATGAGGTAATGGAAGGAATGAATGTCTGAAACAGATGGGGCTTGATCACAATGAGTCATGTGTGCTAACCTGCCAGGTCTGAACGTTAAATTATGGTGAGCCACTGTGTAAAGTGAGGAAGTGACATTAGAGGAATAATTCAAAAACACTTTCTCTGTCAGCAGGTGCTGAGCACCATCTTGAAGCTGTCTGGAGGATCGACAAGACCCTACCACTTGCTCTCCATGAGGCAACGGCATTGAAATGAAGGTAACAAGGGACTAAACCAAGGCAATGGCCAGAGGAACAGCGATGCCACTGTCTTGGTGAGAGGTGAGTGGGAAGAGATGCCTTTGGGTGAACCAGGAAGCCTGGGAAGGGTGTTAGTTTCTTGGATAATGTCTGTGTTTCTACAGTATCGACAGTTTTCCTTCTCGTGGTTCTTGTTGGATTGCTGTGTTACTTCTCAAAGGGGTCTTGCTGATTACTTCTTGCAGCATGGTGTACAGTTAGTAAAGCATAGAATTTGTTCCTAATACTTGAAGACTTTTATCAAATTGGTCCATAAAATGTAATGGCACGATGTTATTTTTCATTTGTGCACATCTGATCTGGCTCTTGCCTTTCCACCTTTGACAATGAATAAATTGTGTTCTATAGATATACATGTGCATACTATTACACTGTTACAGAAATATTAACATTCCAGGTTTCTTTTTTGACACTAGAGAAAAATAAGACAGAAGCAGAAGGAGGCAGAAGGTTGCTATGGGTATACTGAGCTAAATTATTCCCTCGTACTAATGTAGGTGTGGAAAGAAGAGCACAAGGTATATGCTTCTCCCTGTCTATCTGAGGGAAAAATCCCACAGTCAAACTGCTCACAGTGTGGTCAGCTGCAGCCAAACACCTTTGCTCTGAAGCTTGTAAGAGATGCAAACTCTCTGGCTCAACGTTAGACACCTGACTCAATATTCACATCTTATAAAAAGACTCTGATACGAGACATATGAACATTAAAGATTTGGAATCTCTCTGCCAGACCATGTAAAAAAGTCAAATCATTGAAATGATTACAAATTACATTCTGCTATACGTACAGATCAATGCCCTATCCAGTCATCATCAGAGAAGCTTCCTCTAGCAACAGGTGGAAGAGATACAAAGACCTACAGCCAGTCATTATTTGGAGTGAGAATCTAAATTAGAGGACTCTATGAGGTCCTCTCCTCAGAGATTGGGGAAACCTGTGAAAAAAATGGAAGGGAAGAGAGTAGGATGCCAGGAGAACATGGCCTCACCCAATCAACTAAGAAGGGCTCACAAGGGCTCACAGAGACAGGGGCAGCAAGCACAGGGTCTGCACATGCCTGCCAGTTAGATTGGTGTTCTTTTGGGGCTCCTAAGAGTGGATACGATTCTTTGTCCTGCTCTCGAGACTCTTTTCCTTTTTGGGTTGTACTGTCCAGCTTTGATTCAAGGGCTTTTCAGTTGTCTTTTCATATACTGTTTTCTCCTTTTTGTCCTCTCTTGAAGATCTGCTTTTTTCTGATGAGGACATAGAGGGGGAGTGTACTGGAGAAAATGGAAGGTAGGGAGAGCTAGGAAGAGTGGAGGGAAGAGAGGCTGGGCTTGGGATGTATTATATAAGAGAAAAATCGTGGGGAAAAGCCTCGAAGATATGGGCACTGGGGAAAAATTCCTGAACAAAACAGCAAAGGCTTGTGCTGTAAGATCAAGAATTGACAAATGGGACCTCATAAAGTTGCAAAGCTTCTGTAAGACAAAAGATACTGTCAACAAGACAAAAGGGCCACCAACAGATTGGGAAAGGATCTTTACCAATCCTAAATCAGATANTAAGCACTGAGTGACTGACCTTATCATTGAATAAGTATCTTGAAACTCTCTGAGGCAAGCATGTCAGCAAACAGCAGTCACCGATCGAACACTGCACTTGCACACAAACACAAATAAAAAACATGCCACAAAACCTCCATTTTTATAAGCTTTAGGAACCCACCTGATTTACTCTGTTACTGCCCACACACTTTAGAAGTCATGTATTATTTCCTGGCAAGCATTTGAAACTAGAGAGGACCTCACTATGGAGGGTGGAATGAGGCTGGAGAAATTGGCTCCAGATTGTATTTATTTCTTATTATGGAGCTCAGCATCTTTATGTTCCCTCATCAACAAAAAGACTCCCCCCGCCCCATACACACTCTTGGTGCTCTCTGTTTATATTCACCTGCTACTCAATTAACACCCCATCAAAATGCACACTTGCTGGGGTTTATTGTCGGACCACTGCATCGCAGCCTTTAACCCTCTCTCTCACCTACATTACGCATGGTGTTAGACACAGTCCCCTGACTGTGCTTAGAAAACATGGCTTTTCATTTGGTGTTTGTGTAAAGTTTTTCTTGGGCGTATTACTCTGGGTGTTCATAATGCTGTAACTGAATCTCCGTGTGTCTGACATTTATTACCTTCCATAGGACTGTAAAAATCACTTTTCTCTTTTAACTGTGACTGCTGACATGCTACATAAAATAAACTTTAAATATTACCTATAAATTAATTAGCATTTTTCTTGTATTAGGAAAAGCCAGTGAAGACTTAGCAACCTTGACCTGGTATATTTAGAAAGCTTAATTGGACTGCATGCTAATCACAGAGAGGTAATTCTTACCCAGTTTTCATTTTCATTCCTTGTGCTTTTGTTTATATTAACCAAGTAAAAGATATTATAAACTAAAAGATTTATAGAAAGTTAACTATCATAAATTTCAAGAACAAAACTTGCAACTCCCACTTCAAAATTATTTTGCTGATTCTGTACTTCCAATTTTTTTTGCTTTTTCTTAAATACATAAATTTCTATTTATTCTTTGTGTGTTTGCATGTGATTCTTGGTATATAATCTCACACATACCAGAAAACACTGCCTCTAACCACATTCCCATCCCTCATCCATTCTTATACATAAATATTATATATACACTATAGTATATATGTATTTATAAGTATTGTGCTTTTATATATAAATAATGATTTTGTGGATATACTATTTTACATACATGCATTTTGGTTAAAGAGAATATATTTTAATCACATTTTATATCCTGTTTTCAGTGCTTATAATCTATGTGATGGCTAGTTTTATGTCAACTTGATACAAATGAGAGTCAGTTTGAAAGAGGAAACCTTATAAGATGGACCTGTGGGTAAAACTGTGTGTGATGCCCTCTCCCCCCATTTCTATTTCTTTTTATGGAGGTTTGAATAAGAGTGATCCATAGAAGGACTGAAGTAACCACACTTTGATCTTCATTCTTCTTGAACATCATGTGGTCTATGAACTGTATCTTGGGTATTCTGAGTTTCTGGGCTAACATCCACTTATCAGTGAGTGTATACCATGTGTGTTCTTTTGTGATTGGGTTACCTCATTCAGGATGATATTTTCTAGTTCCATCTGTTTGCCTAAGAATTTCATAAATTCATTGTCTTTAATAGCTGAGTAGTACTCCATTGTGTAAATGTACCACATTTTCTGTATCCATTCAGCTGTTGAGGGACATCTGGGTTCTTTCTAGCTTCTGGCTAGTATGAATAAGGCTGCTATGAACATAGTGGAGCATGTGTCCTTATTACATGCTGGGGCATCTTCTGAGTATATGCCCATGAGTGGTATTGCTGAGTCCTCAGGTAGTACTATGTCCAATTTTCTGAGGAACCTTCTTAGAAGGTTCCTATGGGAGGAGATACAAAGTGTGGAGAAGAGACTGAAGGAAAGACCATCCAGAGATTGCCCCACCTGGGGATCCATCCTACATACAATCGCCAAACCCAGACACTATTGTGAATGCCAACAAGTGCTTGCTGACAGGAGCCTGATATAGCTGTCTCCTGAGGGACTTTGCCAGTGCCTAACAAATACAGAGGTGGATGCTCTCAGCCAACCATTGGACTGAGCACAGGGTCCCCCAATGGAGGATCTAGAGAAAGGACTCAAGGAGCTGAAGGGGTTTGCAGCCCCATAGGAGGAACAACAATATGAACCAACCAGTACCCCCATAGCTCCCAGGGACTAAACCACCAACCAAAGAGTAAACATGGAGGGTCATGGCTCCAGCTGAATATGTAGCAGAGGATGGCCTACTCAGTCATCAATGAGAGGAGAGGCCTTTGGTCCTGTGTGGGATCGATACCACAGTGTAGGGGAATGCCAAGACCACGAAGCAGGATTGGGTGGGTTGGTGAGGGGGGAATAGTAGGTTTTTGGAGGGGAAAACAGGAAAGGGGAAAACATTTGAAATGTAAATAAAGAAAATATCTAATAAGAAAATGAAAAAAAAAAAAAAAGAGTGATCCATAGGCTCATTATTTGAATGCTTGGTCACCAGGCAGTGGCATTCATTGATATAATTAGAAGGATTACTAGTTGTGGTCCTACTGGAGGAAATGTATTACTGAAGGTGAGCTTTGGGGTTTCAAAAGCCCATGCCAAGTCCAGAGTCTTTCTATCTACCTGTGGATCACAATGTACCTCTAAACTAATGCTCTAGCACCTGTTTCTCTTCTGCCATGTTCCTCATTATGATAATAATGGTCTAAGCTGCTGAAACTGCAAGAAATTAAGTGTTTTGTGTTATAATAGTTGCCTTGGTTATGGTGTCTCGTCACAAAGATTGAACAGTGACTAACATTCTTTGTTTTTTTTTTTTGTTTTTTTTTTTTCTTCAGGTTTGGCCAAATACAGTCCGCATTTTAACTTTTTTGAGATTATAATAAAGTTATTGATTGATGAATTGTGTGAAAGGGTCCAGTCTCTATGGGCACTACTAGCCATCATCTGGGTCCTATTAAAAAAGCAAATTAAGGAAGTCATGAGAAAGCTGGTAGGCAACACCTCTCCATGGCCTCTGCATCAGCTCTTGCCTCTGGGTTCCTGAAATTTTGAGTTCCTGCCATGGCTTCCCTCTGTGGTAGACTGTGATGTGGAATTGTAAGTAAACCCTTTGCTCCACAGTTACTCTCAGTCATGGCGTTTTACTACACCAGTAGGAACCTACTAAGGCATACTGTAATTTGATGAACTCCTATTGTGATTTCATTCCGCAGGGAAATCTAATATTCTTGTCAAATTTAGGCAGTAACATTGGACTGTTTTATATAATTGATGTTAAGGTTAAGGAAGATGTGTTTGTTGCCACTCATGGTGTGTTAATCAGCTTCCCAACACCATCACTGATAGACATAACTTACACAGAAATGGAAGCATGTCTTTGTCTCAGTGTGTTAGAAGTTCCAGTTCTTGGTCAGATGCACTTATCCTTCTTTGCCTTTGCCAGGGTGCCAAATGGCATTGGTCTAGGGTATGTGGCTGAAAGAAATGGAAAGGAGGAAAGGGGAGCTGGAGTCTCAAAATCCCTTTAAGGATATGCTGCACCTCTTAAAGATGCACTATTGCCAACAGCGATTCACTTCTGTGTTGTCTAGGTGTTAGTACATCATCTGCTCTTGCTTTGTCGTAGTTTCTTCTTTCCTCCTCACAGTCTCTTCCAGTGCCACCCCCTTTTGTGTGCTACCAGAGATGCTTAGAAGCTGCACTTCAAATTCATTCTGATTTCTGGTCTTAATTCAGAATTCATTTTTTTCTTGGAGGTAGAACAGGAAGGTAGACTGATTCAGCAGCTAAGAACACAGTTGACAGTAATGTGTCTGATGCTGTTTCATGGTGTGAGCTATTTGGACCACTGCAGGAAGACACAATTAATGCACCATGTCTGTTTCTCTTAGTGCTCACTCATTGGCTAGGGACTTTTCTCTCTTTTATATTGGTTCTAAAGTACTTTGTAAAAAGACTTAATTGTACCTGCCCCCCCCCCTCTCCCTCCCTCACTCTCTCTATCTATCTCCATTGTTCTACCCATCTAATTAATTTATCTGTGTGTGTGGTATGTGTGTACAGTGTGTGTACAGTGTGTGTGTGTGTGTGTGTGTGTGTGTGTGTGTGTGTGTGTGTGTGAATGCAGGTTTCAGTAGAGGCCAGAAGAGGGCATTAAATCTTCTGGAATTGCAATTAAAGGTGGTAGTGAGCTGCCCAGTTTAGGTACTGGGAATTGAACTTGGGTTCTCTGCAGGACCAGGATGCTGTATTAAGTGCTGAGCAATCTCTTCAGCTACCTAAATTTTTGGTTTCTTTCACAGTAACATTATTCCAAAGCCAGCACTTTTATATCTGTGCATTTCTATGCTTAAATAAAAATAGAACTATTGATCCATACAATTATTCAACAATTATTGGTTGTTTTTCCTTCAGTTCCTCTGGAGGCTGGGGCTTGGACTGAGTAGATAAAAATGAAGCTGGACTATCAAATTATTGACATAAATCCAATTAGAGAAAAGTCCCAGTAATTGTCGTTGATGCTGATTATAAAAGCTAGAGGAGGATGAGCAAGGGAACTTTCTATTTCATTTTATTGTGCTAGGCAAATTTTCCCATTTTGCTCATCTTATTGTTAGAAGGAATTTCTTCAGATCTAACAATAACTTTCCTTTCATGATTTGATTTGGGAGTTGGTCTGAGGTACTTGCTTTCATTTTATTTTTATATTAGCAAATTAAGTATCCTTTTAAAGAATAATATGAACTGGAGGGTATAGGGAACTTCCAGGATAGCATTTGAAATGTAAATCAAGAAAATATATAATAAAGAAAGAAGTAATATTTAAATTTTTATTTCTCTCAAACACTGATTTTTAAAAATATATCAAAACCTATATTTTAAGTATAGTTTTATTAATAGTTTCTTCTTCAGACTTGAAATATGTTTGATTTGACTAATTTTATAGATGACAGAAAACACTTAAAATAATCTCTCTGTACTACACAGTATTTTGATAATTTTAATTCAACATGTTACATTGCCTAGTAGAATGTTATCAGACATTTGTCCAAAGTTCTATCAAGGCTCTTGTTTTTCTTTGCCTTTCTACCTGTGTGTGTTGCCAGTGGTAGGTGTGTTAGGTGGTAGTGCATATATGTGTTCATATGTGTCAGTAAAAACAGGTGTGTGAACAAATTTTTATGGAGGTTTGACATGAATATGTGGGTTCTTCCGTAACCATTCTCCACTTTATAGTGAGTGTGCTGCTTTTATGTGGAATCTAAACTCAGATCCTATCTCTCTTCCATCCCTATCAATACCTACTAATACTTAGCCATTCCCTCTTGTAGATTATGATTTTTGTTTTGTTTTGTTTTATTTTGTTTTGTTTTGTACACCACTTCGTTTAACCAGACTCATCTGTATGAGAACTGTGTTGGAACTACTTGTTGAAATCTAGTGGGTTCATCAGTGAGTATACAAAGGAATGCAATGGTTCCCCGTCAATCTATCAGAAGCAAATAGTGCAGCAATGAGTAGTGGGACCTTTGAGTCCTTCCCCCATCCACGATTGATTGTTGATAGGCAACTCTTGTGCAGACCCAGTTCTGCTCTTCTCAGTTGCTATATGAGTTCATTATAGCAATGACTGGGTCTTGCCCAAATGGTAGCATTTTGCAGCATTTCCTCTATCTTTTGGCTTTTATTTTTGGAATGTTCTCTGAGCCTTGGAGTGGTATATGTGTTTTACCTAGGGATAAGTATTCATATTTTATTTATTCTCAGAGTTTTATCGAGTAAACCCTGAGAATAAATTAAGAATACTTAATTTGCTAATATTTATCAGCAGCCACTGGAAAGAGCAGCTTATTAGATTAAGGCTGAGAATAGTATTGTCTATAGATATAAATACAAATATCTAGAAAGTTTGATGCTATATCAATTTAACCAAATGATGGAGTTTACTTCCTGCCATGAAGTTGTCCTAGAATGCAATCATAGAGTGATTGGTTACTCGCATAACAGCAATGCCATTACTGCACAAGTGGGCATACCTTGCCTAGAAGATATTTCTTGTAGTTAATAGAGTTTACATCTAGGTATGGTTGTTAATGCCTTTTATCCATTCCTCACCACCATCATCTTATATAGCATCTTCTGGCACTAGGAAGGCATGCAACAGAAAGGAAGCTTCCAGCTCAGTTCCAGCTTGTCTAATACATAGCAATTTCAACAACCATTTGGAATGCAGACTAGGGTCCATTAGGGATGCTTAAACTACTATCTTTAATCAAAATCTATTAAATTTAATAAGTGTCATTAACCTGTGACTTTGTTTCCATTTTTTGCAAATTGGAACTGAAGATAAATGTAGTTCAAAGTAATTGATTGATTTTACACGATCATTTTTATGAAGCAGAAATCATGATTGAGCTTTGGAGTCATCACATGTATTGTAGCAAGAACATGACAAGCTGAGGACTGAAACATTGAGTTCTTTTCTGTGAATGAAGTACCCATTCCCTACATTAAAAATTAGCTGCTGGTTATAATATCTGTGCTCAGTGGTGTGCTCTGAGGTAAGCAGAACTTAACAGATTCATGTAACAGACTCTGGGCAATCAGAAGGGGAACAAATAAAGCGTGCCATTTCTTTTTATTGTACATCTGTTCTTTCATCTCTGTATTCTTTAAAAATAAACCACTCTTTCAATAAAAGCACCTTATGATGAAGTTTACTATGTTTCCATAATATTATGATGCAAATATTTCTTTACAGGCAGGTTGTGGTAAGCAGAGGCAAAAATCACAGCTGAGTTTTCTTTTGCATTCTCACTACTTTTGAACTTTTCAAATACAGGTGGGAGTTGTTCAGGCCTATAGAGCTCAGGTCAGCATGTGGGGATTCATTGTGTTTTGCCACATTTTAACCCCATAGGAAGAACAGCAATATCAACCAATCAGACCCCCCCCCCCGAGCTCTCAGGGACTAAACCAACCACCAAGGAGTACATATGGAGAGACCCATGGCCTCAGCCGCATATGTAGCAAAGGATGGCCTTCTCAGGCACCAATGGGATGGGAGACCCTTCGTCCAGTGAAGGCTCCATGCCCCAGGGTGAGGAGGCAGGCGTGGGTGAGTGGATGAGTGGGGAAACACCCTCATAGAAGCAGGGTGAGTGGGATGGAATAGGGGGTTCTGGAGGGGTGGGATCAGGAAAGGGGATAACATTTGAAATGTAAATAAAGAAAATATCCAATAAAAAGTTATATTTTACAAAAGCCTTTGTTATTGTTTTTAGTGTCTTAGAGGTAGCAAAGTACAGAACATTATTGCCTGCAAAGACTCATTTGTTTGGGTTTGATCCCTACATCACCATGATGTAATTAACTTAAATATTGTTTAATAAATTAAAGAGGCTGTGCCTTTACCTATATTACAATTAATTATACATTCATGATCACAATTATATAAGTTTATTTGTAAATATTAAAGTTATTAGTTTTGAATAAGTTTAATAATCTATTGTTATAATCCATATCTCATATACTAGTCACTTGTTTGTTTCAGAAGTTGGTATGGACAATAGGCCACTGGATGGCCCCTAGTATTTTCCTATGGTATATCTCTGTATGTCAGAAAGTTTGAGTCAAATGGGGCAGCTATAGGCCAATGATATTATTCTGTAGTTTCTTTTTAAAATTACATTGTGCTGGGTTTGGAGGAAACAGGTTTAAAAGGACTAACTTACTGAGCAAGTAAAAAAGACTGGGAAGGACAAGGCAGTCCTGTGAAAGTCAAGGCCCTTTTTATAATCTCATTATAAAGAATGTGGTTAATATGGTATTCTCAGTTAAACTGGAAGTTATAATTTTTAACAGTTAGATAATGGACGATGAGAAACCCTGTGCTTAATTAATATTAGAGCATTTGCTTGTATATCTGATACTGATGTGCTTTTAATGAACATGAAAATAATGCAATATATAATGATAGGTATGGTGATATATGTATATATACATAGAGGCTGATTTCTTCAACAGAATAAGAGAATAAAAATTGTAGTTACATTGATCTTTTGCAAGTCTTGATTGGACTAGTCATAGGGTACTTAATTTTGGTGATAACATTTTAAATGTCTGAAGTTTTAATTACACCAATATGAAGACCCTTAATTAAACTCACAAGAAAAAATAATTATTTGTATCACTTATAATGTCCAGTAATATTTAATTGTTGGCATGTGAATCAATAGAACAAGATGTCTGATTATCTAAAGGTGATCATTAATTACTTAGTATTGACAATTATGCTCAATCCTGGCTTGAAGAGCATATATTGTAGAATTTATATACAGACTGAATAGAGTTTAGAATGTTGCTCAGGTGTGGCTTCTAGATAAATAGTGGTGATTCTACTGAAATGCATAGGTTCTTTCATTATCTTTCAAGTGATAAGGATGAATGAATGGTATCTATCAAGCCCATTTTGAGGAACCGACCCTTAGAATTTAGCTGTTCTTTCTAAAATATCAGTTGTCCTCAACTCTCCTGGCCTCACTCTAATCAGTTTTCAATGTCTGGACCATTTGTTCCTGTCTTCATAAAGCTTATTGACTATAGATTGAATTATAATCTCTATTAATTGTCCACACATCAATATGCACTTCAAATATGAAAATTTGCACTAACATGAGATTGATGTCACATGTTTAATTTTCTGCTGCTGGTTGACAAAGCAACATAACCAAACCTTTGATTGTGAGAAAAGTGTCTATAGCATCCTTGATGTTCTCTGCTGCTGTATGTGAGAGTCTTTGGAAGCCACTCAAACCTAATGAGATACCTGCATCAAACCCCTCTCCTCAAGACTCATGGAGCTATGGGGAAGAAGAGGCAGAAAGATTATAATCCACAGAAAATGTGGTAACTCTGAGAAGGGACAATAATATCAGATGTTGAAAACTATTGTTGTAGACTAAAGGATAGGTCAATGCTACAGCATTTGATACAGTAGACAAGCATTTAGTTTGATTCTCAGTCATAAAAAGTTGTTGTTAAATGGATTTCCAGATATAGTCTTCTCAATGGAAAGAAAAACTTTGAACCCAATTGGAAATTTATTTAAAAATACATAGGTTTGTGTTTAAAGTCAGTAAATAACTAAAAATAATTAAAGGTATACATTTGGGTGGTTTTTATAAGAATTACCAATAAGCATATTTTAAATATTTTTTGTTTTCTCAAAATATATTTAGTGTAACTAGTTTCTGAGTATAAACTTTGACCTTCAGATGATAAAATCACTTCTCTTAAGACAACAAAGTATTCCATGCCACTGTATGGTCTTTTTCCTTGAACATTTCTGCTAGCCATTGATTACTCTAATGGAGAACAGAAGACCATGTGGAGCATGTGTTCTTATTACCAGTTGGAACATCTTCTGGGTATATGCCCAGGAGAGGTATTGATGGAGCCTTTGGTTGTACTATGTCCAGTTTTCTGAGGAACCATCAGACTGACTTCCAGTGGTTGTACCAGCTTGCAGACCCACCAGCAATGGATGAGTGTTCCTCTTTCTCCACATGCTCACCAGCATCTGCACTCACCTGAATTTTTTATCTTAGCCATTCTGACTGGTGTGAGGTAGAACCTCAAGGTTGTTTTGATTTGCATTTCCCTAATGATTAAGGATGTTGAACATTTTTTCAGGTGCTACTCAGTCATTCGGTATTCCTCACTTGAGAATTCTTTGTTTAGCTCTGTACCCAATTTTTTAATGGGGTTATTGAATTTTTGGAGTCCAGCTTCTTGAGCTCTTTGTATATATTGGATATTAGTCCCTTATCAGATTTAGGATTGGTAAAATCCTTTCCCAATCTGTTGGTGGCCTTTTTGTCTTATTTTTTTTTTTTTTGCATTTTTTTCAACTTTTATTAGATATTTTCTTCATTTACATTTCAAGTGTTATCCAGAAAGTTCCCTATATCCTCCCCCCTCCCGGCCCTGCTCCCCTACCCACCCGCTCCCAACCCTTGGCCCCGGGATTCCCCTGTATTGGGGCATATAAAGTCTGCATATCCAAGAGGCCTCTCTTCCCACTGATGGCCAACTAGGCCATCATCTTCTATATATGCAGCTAGAGACACGAGCCCAGGGGGTACTAGTTAGTTCATGGTTATTCTTCCACCTATAGGGTTGAAGACCCCTTCAGCTCCTTGGGTACTTTCTCTAGCTCCTTCTTCCTTGGGAACCCTGTGTTCCATCTAATAGCTGACCGTGAGCT
>CACVCL010022985.1:0-27549 GCA_902729485.2 Mus minutoides
CATATTGTTGTGCCTCCTATAGGGCTGCAAACCCCTTCAGCTCCTTGGGTCCTTTCTCTAGCTCCTCTATTAGGGAGCCTGCTCACCCTACTTTCTTATACAACTCAGGACCATGTTACCAGTGATGGCCCCACCCCATGGGCTAGGCCATTTTCTCAATTAAAATTCCTTCTTTCCAGACCTTATGTCAAACTGACATCCCCCCCCCCCCAAAAAAAAAACCCCAAACAAACAAACATCAAAACCAAAAACCCACAAACAAAAACAAAACAAAACAAAACAAAACACTAGCCAGCACAGAGATCAACCAAGAGATTTGCTTATTCTGAGCAAGATTTTTATTTGGTGAGACCAGCATTTTAAGTTTTGAGGTCTACTGACTTGTGATTTTTTAGAATGTCTCTTGAAATTTCTTTTAGTTGGAGTTCTGGACTTGTGGAGGAAACCAGAGAGGTGAGGTGGCATTCTTATTTTCTCACATCAAATACAAATGCCATCATGAACAATAAATTTTGTTCCTCTTTTCCAGCTTGCAGAGACTGCTTGGATCTGGAATTGTGGTCTTCTCTATTTTCAAAACCTTCATAGAGTAAATGAAGCTTGCCATATTACATCGTTCTGATACTGATTTTCTTCCATCCTATTTGTCTACTTATAAGAATGTTTGAAATTTCTTTGGGTCAGACAGATAAGAAAAGGCAATATCATCTTAACATGCTTAGCATGTTATAGTCCATCTGTGATCCTAACTTCTAAACTATGTTTATCAAGCATATCCTTAAAGTATGACATGAATATCTCAAGAGAAAATTAATCCATCTGGTACAAAATCCTAAAATATCCTTCATAAAACTGGCTCCCAGAATCTCCAGAAATTTACTTAATTGTTTAGTTGCAGTACACAAGTTTCAGTTCTTTCTCCTGTACTTGCACAGGAAGTAACTTTATTAACACTGCATGGCATATATTCCAATAGTTTTGCCTCTTATCTTATAGATCCCACTCTTCTCTATAGTTACTTACATCAGCATTTTTTGCATCATTCAATTACCCCCAGATAAGCTATCTCATAGATTGATCACAATCTGAATTCTAAATCTTCTAAAATTAAAGAACACATGAAGAGATTAGGAGGAGAAAGCTGAATACAAAGTCCTTTGTATATAGAAACACGCTATTAGTAAAATTCATCCAACAATCCAGACAACATATTTGCCAAGAATTTCCATCATCCTCACTGCCCAGTAAACATCTCCCAGCCATCTGTGAAAGCCTGTAGTGAAAGCAATTTGTTCATTCTCCCACATCTTTACATCTTTGCCTTTTCTTTTTTCTTTCCAGCCCAAACAAGGTCATGCTGATCTACCAGGAGATTGCTCTGTTTCAGAGACAGTAGTAAACAGATATTCTGTGCCTTCTGCTATTCTTTATTAGAAAATTCTACTGTTTTCCCCCAATGTTTCATGTGTACCTGTCTAATAAACCCTAACAGAATTTGTTTGCATATCAGACATATTATTGAAAACAGAACTTGAAAGAAGAGTTTTTCTTTGTCTATAAGGTCTTCAGGTTTTACAAAAGAGTACCATAAAAGTGTATTGGATACAAGCCAAAAGAAGTGATGTTGGAATATTTAGCTTTAAGAACGAAGAGTTATTTCCTTTCTTACACTTCATAATTGTTAGGATGAGTCTTGGTTTTACATGTTATATGTCTATCCCATCGCATACCCTGGAGAGGTGACCATGGATAGAACAGGTAGGTTCCAAATATATCATTTGGGGTAGAAGACCATTCTTCACCATTGTAATATTGATATGTCTTAGCATTGGTTAGTGACTTAGACATTCTCCAGTGCTAAATTCAATTTGCATGTGTTTTATGATGTCTCTTCAATACACTGCATGCCATTAATATTTTGCTTCTCTAAATTTTTAAAGGATTGTTTATTTGTTCTGAACTCTTGACATTTTCAAGTACAAAATCACCTCTCTGTTCACAGTCTTGTGTTTTTATTTCATTGATTCAAAAGGACAGTGGGTACTAAACATAAGATCTGCTTGCCTTCTCTGCCACTCACAGTGCTCACCATGTAATCTTATAGAGTAAGTGATCCATAAACCACTGAAAACAGAAGGAGGAGCTAGCTAATGAAATCAACTCAGCATCAGAAGAATGGCCTCCTCCTCATCGGAATGTCCAACTTCTGTCTATCTCAACATGCAAGTAACATATTATTTCAATGCATATATAACCAAGCATGCTGGTTTTCATGTTTCCATATGTAGTGAGGGTTTTTTTTTTTTTTTTTTCCCGAGACAGGGTTTCTCTGTATAGCCCTGGCTGTCCTGGAATTCACTTTGTAGACCAGGCTGGCCTCGAACTCAGAAATCTGCCTGCCTCTGCCTCCCAAGTGCTGGGATTAAAGGCATGTGCCACCACTGCCATACCTAATGAGTAAGCTCAGACCTCAGAACTCTGAGATCTGAGTCTAATGCTTCTCTGTTCATCAGGTGTTTTGGCTAAGGAAATAATCCTAGGAAGGTAAGAGTGGATGAAAACATCTCCTCACTGAAGTGAGCCTCTGTGTTTAGCAAGGACCTGGTGAGGAGATTTGTAGAATTCATCTAAGATCTGTCACTTTACACAAAATGGAGGTTGGACATTTACCCTCTAGCTGTTAGCAGCTTTGGCAACCAATACTTAGAGACATTAGGACTACCAACCTGTCACTTTACAACATCTTTTAACCTAACCTTGCAGGACTCACTTCTAGGTGGACTAAGGGGTTTCTTCAACTTTGGAGAAAGCTCTAGGGCTATGGAGTGTTTAGAACTGTTCCCCATGATGGGCCATGGCAAGTATCTCCAATCTGTCCAGTTGTTATGAAATTGTGGACTGAGAGGGTATGCACAGCAGATAAACAATCATTTGATTTTCAGAAAAATGGGTTAAACACAAATAGGTTCTTTAAATTTCAATTCTAGTGCTCAACTGAGAAGAGATTTAAGATTAGATTTTCATTTTATAAATGTTACCCAAAGCATTAGTTTTAAGTGTGTTCCAGTGAATTTGAGTTTTATGAAATTGGATTGATGTAATTCTAGCAATATGATACTTTGGAAGAAATCCACAGGAAGGTTTAAAGTTAAGAATTAGAGCAGCTAACAAAAGCCCATTTCCTGGCTGGTAAGAATCTACACTTTAGTCAGCCATGCACAAATCTGCAAATCTGTCTGTTCAGCAGAGAATGCTTGAGATGAGATTTATTATCTAAGGTAGATGGCAAATGCCCAGATACATACTTTTTCTCATGACTGTGGGACATAATTTTGTGAGATCTTCAGCAGCCTTAGAGGGAGTTATAATTACTATCCTCTAAATGATAGACCTGAAGACCCTCAGGTGGGGAACCTAAATCCAATGGGAGTAAATGGGAACAATATGTTGAGGCAAATTGCTCACACTTGACCATCAAACACAAGGTGAGCATGACTACTACAGCCCAATAACAGAAATTTTCTCTGTTAACATTTCCCATAGCTGTCCTTAAACAGTGGAAGGTCTCCTTTACCAACATAATTACACTGACTGGGGAATGGTTCTTTGACCATGGCAGTAGCCTGACATCTACTTAAGGAGGCTTGTTTCAGATATGATAAATAGGTATGTGATAGAGTGGAGCTAGAATGTGTTCAAACATAATCCTTCTGCTGTAGTTGTTTGTCCTGTTCTTAATTGTCCCACTGTAATAGACATACCCAGTAAAATCCACAACTCCCATATTGGTTCTCTGAACATGGCTTGATGGCTATCATTGTAGTGTAGAAGTTAGGCCTGGTTTTCCTTCCCAACCCCACATTCCCAGAATGAAGACTCAGACTCAAAACATATTTACCAACATCTTGGCCAAACATCTAGGGTATTATCTGACTAGATCACAATTTAAAATAATTCATTGATTCTAATCCACATTCTGCAATGTGGTTGGTTACCTGTGCTCAGGTACCATGCATCTGTCTTATCAAATCTTCTATCTATCTATCTATCTATCTATCTATCTATCTATCTATCTATCTATCATCTATCTATCTATCTATCTATCTATCTATCTATCTATATCTATCTATCTATCAATTCTCACTCAAAGGCCAAAGTTTTACCCCTTCTAGGATGAAACTGGTGCCTTTGTGGTGTAATATAGGACAATTGATGTAACTCATAGTAGACAGAACTATGACCTTGTATTATTTTCATTTATGCATTAGTTGTTGTTTAAGAGGAATAAGAAGTGTATATGGATTAAGTCTTAAGAAATGTATATAGATTTTTCTCTCCAGTGACTCCCTAAGGAGGGTACTCTCAGGAGCCCACAGGCTGCAGAAGTGGCAGAGTCTGGGACAGGGCCCTATGAGCCTACACCTGTACCCAGGAGGTGGGACTGCTCCTCAGCTCTCTGTGAACCTTCTCTGCCATAGGAGAGCTTGTCTCCAGGAAGTGTCTGACCCTGGAACTCAGGTGAGAATGCCATTTTTTCTCTGATGACTCTCTAAGGCAGGTCCACTCAGGAACACACAGATCGCAGAAGTGGCAGAGCAGCTGGGACAGGGCCCTACGGGCCTATATCTGCACCCAAGAGGTGGGGCAGTTCCACAGCCCTCTGTGCACTGGTCTTGCCAGGAGAGAGCTGGTATCCCAGGAGTGCTGACACAGGCTTACAGACTCACAGGAGGAACAAGCTCCAGCCAGAGACAGCAAAGACATCTAACACCAGAGACAACCAGATGGTGAAAGGCAAATGAAAGAATCTTACCAACAGAAACCAAGACTACTTGTCATCATCAGAACCCAGCACTCCCACCACAGCAAGTCCTGGATACCCCAACAAACTGGAAAAGCAAGATTCAGATTTTATAATATTATATCATGATGCTGGTAGAGGATTTTAAGAAGGACATTAATAATTTCCTTAAAGAAATACAGGAGAACACAGCTAAACAGGTAGATGCCCTTAAAGAGAAAACACAAAAATCCCTTAAAGAATTACAGGTAGAACACAGGTAAACAGGTAGAAGCCCTTAAAGAGGAAACACAAAAATCCCTTAAAGAATTACAGGACCTTATTTATTTGTTTATTTGGGAGAGATCATGAATATACCACCATGGTACATGGGTGGAAGTAAGAGATCAGTTTGGAGGCATCGGCTCCTTTTATTGTGTGGGTTACAGGACCATACCTCAAATAATCAGGACCCTTGAACTCCCATTTTTATGAGTACAAATAATATACTTTATTATACCATCACATACCTTAACCACACTCTTTACTCTTAACCATTGTGCCATTATGATGATCTGCGCTTCTTAGGTGGTCAACCACTCATCAACAAACAGCACACTCCTATGTATGTCTCCAGTGCCCTGCCCTAAGCCACTGAATCTAAGCATACTACTGATCTAAGAATAGAGCAGCTGAACACAGAAGTATATGAGATATGAAAAACTAAACAAGGGCTCTTTTTCAGAGCAGCATGTGCTGTTAGTGATGACATGTTTGCTTATGTTAGTTCACACAACACTGATTCAACTCTGACTGCCAGTTACTATACAACATACTTGGTTGCATTCTCTGGAATAGGAGTAATCAGTGTACTCTATCATTAAACAGCCATGGGAGCTGTCTATATCTTACAATTTATGGGGCTAGTAGAGAGTAGCTTCAGGTATTTCATAATACTTGAGTGGATAACTCTGGAGTACATGCTGGCCAAGGTTCTTTAGGATTCTTAGCAGGAATGAATCCACAACAAAAATTTTGTACCGTCTGGCGGTTCCTCAGAAAATTGCATATAATATTACCTGAGGACCCAGCTATACCATTCCTGAGCATATATCCAAAAGATGCTCCAACATATAATAAGGACACATGTTCCACTATGTTCATAGCAGCCTTACTTATAATAGCCAAAAGCTTCAAAGAACCCAGATGTCCTTCTACAGAGGAATGGATACAGAAAATGTGACACAATGACTCAGTTATTAAAAACAATGACTTCATGAAATTTTTAGGCAAATGGATTGAACTAGAAAATATCATCCTGAGTGAGGTAACCCAATCACAAAACACACATGATATGCACTCACTGATAAGTGGATATTAGCCCAAACACTCAGAATACCCAAGATACAGTTCACAGAGCACATGAAGCTTAAGAAGAAGAAATAACAAAGTGTGGATACTTCAGTCCTTCTTAGAAGGAGGAACAAAATACTCATGGGAGCAAATATGAACACAAAGTGTGGAGCAGAGACTGAAGGAAAGGCCATACAGAGACTGCCCCACCTGGGGATCCATCCCATATAGAGTCACCAAGCCCAGACACGATTGTGGATGCCAAGAAATGCATGCTGACAGGAGCCTGACATAGCTGTCTCCTGAGAAACTCTGCTAGAGCCTGACAAATGCAGAGACTGATACTCGAAGCCAACCACTGAACTGAGCACTGGGTCCCTAAGGGAGGAGTTAGAGAAAGGACTGAAGGAACTGAAGGGGTTTGCAAACCTATAGGAAGAACAACAATATCAACCAACCAGAGCTCCCAGGGTCTAAACTATTAACCAAGGAATACACATGGAGGGACTCATGGCTCCAGCTGTATATGTAGCAGAGGATAGCCTTGTCAGGCATCAATGAGAGAAGAGACCCTTGTTCCTGTGAAGGCTGGATATTCCAGTGTAGGAGAATGCAAGGGCATGGAGGTGGGAGTGGGTAGGTAGTGGTACACCCTCATAGAAGCAGAGGGATAGGGATGGAATAGGGTGTTTCTGGGGGGGGGCGGTAAATCTGGAAAGGAGATAAAATTTGAAATGTAAAATAAAATATCCAATTAAAAATTTTTCATACAGCATACATACTTCCATCCGTTGTTTTCTCATGAATATTTCAGTTAGTAGTGTTTACTGTATCCCTAGACTAAATTCCTTTCTTCAAAGGGAAGTCATGAAAACTGTGGAGGGTACAGCCATAACATCCCTAAGCATACTTTCATTAGGCTGAGGTTTGAGATCCAAACACAGGCAAAGGTTGCAGCCTCTACTCTGAATCCTTTTGCACTGCTTGATTACAGTAATATGCATGACAATATCAGAGAGACTATTATGAGCCTAGCACTTCTCAGGTATTGCTTAATCCCTTAATCTACTTGGCAATGTAACAGGGTAAGAATTTTTACATGGTTTACATTTGAGAAAACACACACTTCAGAGGTAGGTGTTGGCTAAAGTTCTTAGCTAGCAATCTGTGCAGAAGGATTGACATTCAGATATAAATTGCTTAAAGATTATTCAAATTTCCTGCTACATTCTTGAAATATTCTGTAACATGTTTAGTCTGAGATCACTCAAGCTTTAATGTTAGACCCACTAGGAAAAATGGGGAGCAAGAGAAGTCCTATCACAGAACTGGACATATGGTCCAAACACATTTTTATACATGAATGCATCTGAGACTGTCATGAAAATTATTATTGATTATGGGTATTAGATGTAGAAAGCTTCTCTAGACAGATAATAATTATGACATAATTTATAATGGAGAAAAACTGGAAACAATCCAAATGATATTTATTTCCTGGTGGATACATGAACATTTGTAAAATCAGCAGGAGAATAATAGTAAGAACTAAAATGATATCATAGAAATTAGTGATAAAAGGAGAAAGCATCATAGTAGAAAAAGGCAGGTTACTAAGAGCTATTAATTATGATATGATTAAGTATTGAATACTTTCAACAAAAAACAGTCTGTACAATAGTATCAGGAATCCCTTAAGTTTTGAGATATATTTGGCAACTTTTTATTTTTCTATTTGCCTTTCTGTGGGTTTCCTACAGAGAACCCCAAAATATATATCTTTCAAAGTAATCTCCCTCCCCCATTGAAAATGCAGATTCAATGATAGAGGAATGATATATTAGATGGACAACTATTGAAGGGTGGGCCAGGCGATATTACATCCTGAAAGGATAGATAGAATCTTTGTACACAGGGGATCTTTGCTTAAGTATTAACTAGGAAATGGATCCTCTGAGCTATGCTTATGAATGTACTGTGACTGTAGACACCTTGCTCATTGTCATTTTTTTCTACTCACTCTGCTTTCAGTATATCAAATTGTGAAAGTTTTAGGATGTGGACAGGAACATGATACCATACATTTATATGTATACCATAAGATTATCTTTCCTTCCTTCTCAGCACCAAACTTTGTCTCTGTAACTCCTTCCATGGGTATTTTGTTCCCCATTCAAGAAGGAGCAAAGTATCCACACCTTGGTCTTCCTTCTTCTTGAGTTTCATGTGTTTTGCAAATTGTATCTTGGATAGTCTAAGTTTCTGGGCTAATGTCTGCTTATTAGTGAGTACATATCATGTGTGTTCTTTTGTGATTGGGTTACCTCACTCAGGATGATATCCTCTAGGTGCATCCATTTGCCTAAGAATTTCTGCCCCACCAGGGGATCCATCCCATATACAACCATCAAACCCAGGCACTATTGCATATACCAGCAAGATTTTGCTGACAGGACCCTGATATAGCTCTCTCTTGTGAGGCTATGCCAATGCCTGGCAAATACAGAAGTGGATGTTCACAGTCATCTATTGGATGGAACACAGGGCCCCCAATGAAGGAGCTAGAGAAAGTACCCAAGGAGCTAAAGGGGTATGCAACCCTATAGGAGAAACAACAATATGAACTAACCAGAATTCCTAGAGCTGTGTCTCTAGTTGCATATGTAGCAGAGGATGGCCTAGTCAGCCATCAATGGGAGGAGAGGCCCTTGGTATTGCAAAGATCATATACCCCAGTACAGGTGAATGTCAGGGCCAGGAAGTGGGAATGGGTGGGTTGGGGAGCAGGGTGGGGGTAGGGTATAAGGGGCTTTGGGGATAGCATTTGAAATGTAAATAAAGAAAATATCTAATAAAAATGCTTTAAAAAGATTATAATGAGTTCTTATATCATACTGATCATAAATATTTCTCATCCCTTTGCCCCATATAGCTCTAAGATCATTATCCTTTTTGTTTTCCATCTCTCGTGTGAACTCAGAGTTCATAAATAGAACTGTGTAGCCAGCCAGCTTGCTCTAGATATTCCTTGCCTTTACTTTCTTGGTTCCGGAATTAAAGATAGGCTTCCATGCCTCACTGGAACTTATGTGGATACTGCAGAACTAAATTCTGCTTCTCATGCTTGGACAGCAAGTGTTTTATCCACTGAGCCATCTACTGAGCTCTTCCACAATTTCTTTTGGCTTCAGCTGTGGAGATATGTGGTTGAACCTAATCTTTCAAAGATTCATAATTGGAGAGTCTCCATAAAAATTATGTCTAAGACATTTCAAAGACAAAATTAATAATACATATGTCTTAGATAGACATAGGGATTATGGGATAGAAACTATACAAAGAACTTGAAATTTCTCAGGACAGTGGGCCCAAGGATGGGATGAAAAATGTCAATAGCAACCTTTCTTCTCCCTGATTATTGGGTTAATTATTGCTTTCCTGGACTGGTGTGACACTGGAGCACAGTTGTAAATAATTCTTTGAAGCCTCACAGGTTGCCAGGGAAGTTGAGTGGGGCCATGTTGCAGGTTCACTGAGCCACACTCTTTCTTCACATATGAAATTTTCAGTCTTTAAATTTTGCACTGGTGACCAGCTGGTTAGCCATCCTGGAGAAAAGTATTTCTGATCAGCCTGCCATGAGCTTTCTTCTCAGAAGGCTCCCTTTGAAAAGCGCCCTAATGCATATGCTGTAAACCTTATAGCTTAGCCCTCTGTGGCTCTGAGCTTTGCATTCCTGCATTATACAAAGCTCAAAGTATTGTTATTTAGCAAAATATATAAATTAAAATGATAGAAATCAGATGAACAGACTTATTTCTATTGACTACTTTGTTACAAATATCCTTTGCAAATAGAACAATCCATTCACTTGATGGATGGTGTATAGAAGCATGTCCCTTTGGGATCTATTTCTTCTTCCTAGTGCTCAGATAATGATGTTATATAGGACTTATTCTTTACTGAGCCTTCTAGAACTTTAATGCCGAGAAAACAGTTGCACGGCCACCCTGAACTGCAGGACATGGTGATGGAAGAGTTTAGCACACTTACTCTCATATTTAGATGACAAAGCTGGTTGTGAATGAAAGATGGGTGGTCTAACTTCATTTTACTTTTTGTCAAGAGGAATTTTAAGTCCAGGACCTTTATACCTCTCCCTCCAGTGGCATCCATTATTCATTGCTGGGTTTAATGTTACATAGAGGGTTATATGAGTGTCCTGGACATAAGCAAGAGAGACATCTTCTTAGCATGGAGGACTTGTTCTTCTTCAGAATTTTGACATCTCCAGTTCAAGTGTTTTTTTTTTTTTTTCTTGTGGAATAGGATTATACAGTCTCTTGTCACCTATAGAAGAAATATTTTGTCATTGAATTAAGCAAACCTTCAAAAGCAAAGGTGATGCTTGGGGTGGTGAATCCCCAAGGCTTTGGCGTAAAGTCTCAGCCCAACTTTTCTATCATTAACTAGACAACCACATGAAATCAGTGCCTAGCACAGGTCTTTGTACTTTCAAAAGGAATTGGTATAGGGAGAATCTGGGATGGAGAAAGGATTAAGAGACGTACAGCACACCTGATTAAAAGCAAAGTCTGGCAATTAGGAGGAAAGGTTAAGGCAGCTGAGCCCACTTCTGTCGCACAAAATGTCTAGGAGGCGGATTAGTGACCGTCTTTGAGTACATGAGGGGTTATGATGAGGACACTTGATGATGATTTCTTCCTCCCTGAGGCACTAACAGGGACAAATGAACTAACGTTACTGCCACACAGCAAAACTGTTCAGTGAAAACAGTAAAAGCAGCTTAATCACTCAATGGGCTCCAAGCAGACACTCTCAGAACGTGCAGAGAAAATGAGCCATCTCAGGCACTAAGACAGACAATGCTAATGTCCCAGCTCCTGGAAAGTACAGTATGAAATACCAGATCTTTAGTCCCAGTTAATAGCTGACATGCAGTCTTTTGATCAAACCATCAGAAACATTTTGCAGCCTCTTAGGAGTAAAACCCTGTTTATTTGTTAAAGAACCAGAAATATCTGGAAATAGTGCACATGTGTAGGTAGCCCATGAACGACAGAGCAGAGACTTGGATTATGGTTTGGACTGGTACAACTCTAGCGACCAACAGGCACGGGGGGGCTCTAAACGTTTCCTGTAAAGTCAAACATTCTATGAGTATGAAGCACACCTTATTTACTAGACTTCCTTTCCTTCATGACGCATATTCTTGGCCCACTTCCTGCTTCTCTTAGCAGTGTCTCCTAATCATTCCCTTTTATATTGATACTATCTCAATATCCATTCCAGAAGATCCCATGCTAAAATGAAGAATCAGTTAAATTTGAAATTTGTCTGGATACAAAATGATCCTCAAACACAATGGTTCAAAACAAGTACTACCTACGAAGCTCATGACTTGGCAGCTCAGTGGCTTGTAGTGGTCTTAGCAGGAATGTTCTTTGGGCATGGAAAGGTGACACAGCTTGCAAAGATAACCATCCACGGTAGTTTCCAGGCACCTATATCTTCACCTCTTGACTCTGTGTTGAATCTATAACCTGGCTTGACAGAATGTGTCAAAACATTGGATTAATTTATAAGTACAGGCCTACCTAAGCAGTTTCACAATCTCTGCCTCTCATCTTAGATTTCCATCATCCGATTTGATTGTTCCCCAACTAGCACACTAGATAATGAGAGATGGAGCCTCTTATCCCTTCTATGCCAGCCCTAGTCACACTAAATCATTCGTCCAGAACACTCACCAGCTGGACACAGACATAAGCAAACCTACCAGAAATCAACTGAGTTAAACATAGAACAAAAGAATTGCTCACTGCATACTCCAAACTTTCCATGATAGAAGAGTGCATTAAATGAATGATCACTGGTTTGAATCATTCTATTTTGGCCAGTTAGTGTGGCAAATATGGACAGACAGTTACTTTCAGTTCTTAAGTCCTGGAGGCTTAAATCCTGGATCATAGAACCTGAAACAGCATATCAACATTGCTGACCCAGTATATAGTACTTTTTATCTCCTCTCTGGCCTCAGGAATTTGCACATAGGTATCAGAAAAGGAAACTCTCTTCACTAAGTAGAGCAGGCTCCGACTGCTCATTAACCTACTTGAGGAAGCTGGCTTAGTGCCAGGCACTGTGCTGTTGCTGGGAGTTTACTGCTAAAATTTCTCCCCTCAGGAAGATGTGAACAACATCTACTCTTCCCCTTAAGGTCCTAACAACAAACCAGGGCACAATTCCACCACAGTTCACTCTTGGTAACCAGTGAGTTTCTTGGGATTGCTTACTGAGCATGGATTAATGTAGTCTGCGTGTAATAGCTTTTCCTACACAATCCGACTATGAACTCCATTCACATAAAACTTTGTTTACTCCCTTGGGAGAAATGTCTCTGGCTGCCCAAGGAATGCCTCTGGCAAGATGTCACCTCCTACCCACAGCATAGCAGTTTATTGCTGCACTCGATGACTTTATGCAAACAGCCCCCATTCGCCAGGAGACCTTCTGTACCCTGAACTATGCATGGTTCTGTGAATCTCAATTGGACTTTAATTCTCTAACAATTGTTACTGGTAAGTCACTCTAAGTGAAGCTTTACTGACAGGAGGAAAGCAGTCATACTGGAAAGCCTTCTTCACCTGTCATGGATTATAGATTCCTCATAGGTACATTGATGGAGTCCCTTGCTCTTAGTCTTAGCCCCTCCCCAAACCCTGATGGCTGGGACAACTGGCAGATGCTCTGGTGACAGTTCTAGGATACTCCTCACTCCCTACTACCCACTTCTAGGAGATAATATCAGCAGGCCCAGTTCTGATGACCGCCACTTTCTCCATATATTTGTCTCTTCATTCATTCATTCATTCATTCATTCATTTTACATTCTGATTGCTGTCCCCTTCTTGTCCCCCCTCACAGAGTCTCTCCCTCCACTCCCCTCCTCTTCTGCTCTGAGAAGGTTCCTCCCTATTATCTGCAAGATTAGACATATCCCCTCCCAGTGAGGTCAAACAAGGCAACCCAGTTGGAGAATGGATTCCACAAACAGGCAACAGCTTTAGAAACCGTCCCCACTCCAGATGTTGGGCAACTGAGCCTCTCAGAGGACAATTATGCTAGGCTCCTGTCTGCCAGTATAACAGAAGATCATTAATAGTGTCAGGGTTCTATTAAACAGAGTTATAGAACCCACCCCAGTTATGAGTTCACTTCCTTGTTGCTTATTTTCCATCCATGAACTTGATATCAAGTACCTGCAGAGGTCACTTTGATACCTTAGCTTTTTAAAAATTTTTCTTTCTGACTCAGGATTTCTTTTCAGAACTCCAGACAAGTTCTCTATAGTGATATGCACAAATTTTAAAATAAATTAAGGATTTCTGATCTTTTTGAAGTCTATCTTTGGCCTCTGTAAGTTCTCAAGTTAATATCATTTTCCCTGGTTATGAGCGGTTAAACATTGTAATTGCATTCATAAATATACTATTTACATCTGTTTGTCCTAAGCACCTGACTAGGAAATGAAATAGAAACATAGAGGGAATCAGGAGAGAGAAATATGAGGGTACTGAACAGAGCAACTCAGTGAGCACCAATGGAACAAAGTTGAATAATGAGGGCTCAATGAGACTTCCCAACTTACATTAGGCCTATAAGGCCAAGTATGGCTCAGGAAAGAATGAGATTTAAGCTGGGTCCCCAGTACTGATAGTGCCTGGACCTAGCTTGCAGGATATTTGGCAAATTGCTACCATTACCTGCATCTTTTCACTTGTGGGAGTGGGTGGGGTGTATTAGTTAGGGTTCTCTAGAGTCACAGAACTTACGGAGTAAAGGAACTTATTGATGACTTACAGTCTGCAGTCCAATTCCCAACAATGGTTCAGTAGTAGCTGTGAATGGAAATCCAAGGATCTAGCAGTTACTCAGTCCCACATGGCGAATAGGCGAAGGAGCGAGAGCTAGTCTCCCTTCTTCCAGTGTCCTTATATGGTCTCCAGGAGAAGGTGTAACCCAGATTAAAGGTGTGTGCCATCACACCTTTAATCCCAGATGATCTTGAGCTCGGAGATCTCTCTGTCTTAATCTTCTGGAATCCATAGCCGATATGCTATCAAGATCTTCATACCAAGATCCAGATCAGAGACTTCTATCTCCAAGCCTCCAGGTTAGGGTCACTGGTGAGCCTTCCAATTCTGGATTGTAGCTCATTCCAAATATAGTCAAGTTGACAACCAGAGATAGCCATTACAGTGGGGTGAGTCACTCTAGACAGAAGCTTGAAGTTCTAGAACATTGTCATCTCTCAGGTAAGACTCCAAGCCTTAACCAATGACTTTTAGGAATCAGAGAGCAAACATCCAGAACTTATCCCTTGGGTAAGGACCTGCAAGTTACTACCATTTCTGAGGGCACTTCACTCCTACTGTACCTGCCTGGGATGAAAACTACTTATAAAAAGTCCATCTGGTACTACTGCCTCTCTTGTTCACACTTTCTCCCCATTATCTACTGCAGTTCCTTAGGATCAGTCTACTCAGGTTAACTCTGGAGAAGGGAGTAGTCTCCACTGTCAGGATTCTTGATGGATAGACCTGAGCTTGAGAGGTGACACTGGTTTTCCAAGTAGGATGTACTGTGAAAGTGCTACAGAAAAAGCTAGATATAGAGTCAGACTTGCAGGAAGGGACAGGGTGAAATGGCTATATTTCACTGGAGATCTGGGGAACTTGGGGTCACTACATTCAGTTCATGCTATGCAGAGTCAGCTTACATGAGAAGATGAAGATGTCTGATGACGTTGATCAGGCAACTGTGCCTCCAGGAGAAGGACTTTCTCAGAAACAAAAGACTGCTTAGAGCATTCTGTCTAAGTTCTGCCCCACAGTTACCTGGCTATTGCCAGGTAGGCCTGACCGACTATAAAAGGGGCTGCTTGCCCCTTTCTCTCTTTCTCTCTTGCTCTCTTGCTCCTCTCTTTCTCTTCCCCTCCTCCTTCCCACCCTTCTCCCCCCTCCATATGCTCATGGCCAGCCTCTACTTTCTCTCTCTCTCTCTCTCTCTCTCTCTTTCCTTCTACTACCCTCTCAAATCCCCTCCCTATGCCTTTAATAAACTCCATTCTATACCAGACAGTGGTGTGGCTGGTCCCTCAGGGGGAAGGGATACCTCAGCATGGCTCCCCGATACTTCACCACACCTCAAGAGAACATACCCCCCATCTCTTTATCTTTTTATAAACACATCACTCAACATTCCAAATTCTGTGATCTTTTAACTGAGTTCCTTACATTGTGCTAATACCCAACCTCAGCTATTTTTGTTGCTACTTCATAGCTAATTATGCTATGATTATAAATTATAATATAAATATCTGTTATTTCCAATGGTCTTAGGTGATCCCTATAAAAGGGTTGCTTAATTCCCAAAGGAGTTGTGACCACAGGTTGAGAACCTCTGCCTTAGAAGAAGTCTTGCATACCTAGAGTAGCATCTTCCTTTTTTCTTTCCCCTACTTAATTCTGATGTAAAAAGGAAGTGGAGGGAAAGAACAATTCAGGGGGAGTAGGATTTGATTAAGATCTGTTGTGCAGGTAGCAGAAAGAAACTGCTAGAGGCAAAGTATGGATTAGAAGCTAGGCAGGACAAGAGGTCTTGCACCATGATAAGGCTAGCTGCTAATGGACAACACCTAGCATGCTAAACTGATGCAGGCCTGGACCCACCTCAGTGTATACAAACTGGAATGTGTTTCAAACCTGTGTCCTGGAGAAGACAAAAGAAGCACCTTATGGTGTGTCAATGATACTTCTCCACACTCAGTGTGGTTTTAAATTCTTTCCAGGTGACACTCTGGAACCTCCTGAAGGAAGAGACATGTAAGGAGAGGACAGGACAAATGGTTTTCTGGGTCAAATATTTACCCAGTGGCTGACACTTTGCCTTGCAGAGTATGGGCTGTCATTGTTTTTCTAATCTTATAATAAGATTCTGTCCTAGGAGCTGACATTTTCCCAAACCCAGCAATTAGAAAACATCTTGTTGTATCCACTATGATTTATGGGGTGATGGCTTCACTCAGCTTTCATTTGTAATGCTATGGATGGCCCAGATGGATAAACAAAGTCCTTATAAATTCCATTTGCAGCTTTCCCAGAATTGCCACACTGATCTTTAGCCGAGGATTGGACTTTGGAATGTGAAGTATATACCCTTATCTCATCTGGGGTATTGCCATTAACTCATTGGAGAGCCAAACCTCCCTGTTCATGAAAGCCTCTACACATGACAGAGAGAAGGGGGGTTGGTGGGGGAGGGAGGGAGAGGGAGGGAGGGAGAGAGAGAGAGAGAGAGAGAGAGAGAGAGAGAGAGAGAGAGAATGGTTTGTAGTGCTCACTTAAATTCACAACAATGTTATCATGTTCTCGTAACCCAAGCCCAGTGGTACATTTTGAGTGACAGGTTGAAAGTCAGCATCCACACCCTCAGACAGGCATAGGAGTGAACAGTGACTAAGGATATCTGCTTTGGAAACAGCTGGAGCTGAAGAAAATATTGCTGTGTCATAGATGTGACCTGTTTAATCACACTGATCTTGCTGTACATGAGCAAATCAAATCCCAGTATCTATTTCTCAAGGCTGGTTAGGGGCTTGGAGAGGACTATGCTTAGTTTTTGCTCAAAAGGAACAAACATTCAGATATGACTGTACTGCATGGTTGACACGAGTGTGCTAATATGCCAGGGATAATCCTTATACAAGAAGTACCTGTGCCACGTATCATTCACCTTTTATGCTGGAAAAAATATCCCATGATTGAGTCACTAATTTAATGTAGTGACTTGTGGCCAACATTTTTTTTAAGGAGATAGAACAAAGTAGAAAATATCATAGTACACTGCATATAATGAGGTGAAATATTTATAGCATGTTCCATTTTCAAAAATAGCCCCAGTGCTCTTCCTATCCTGTCTGTTCTTTTAGAACGAGACTTCCTTCTTTACCATGCAGAGGTAAGTCTTGTTTCACATTCTTCAAAAAATGCAAAGTCTTAGGATTTCTCTGAGCAATAGAATATGTCAGAAGTCACTCTATTCACTGATACTGGGTTATAAAGTCAATGCAGGATTCAATTTTCTAGATAGCCTCTCGTGAATGGTCTCAGATATAGTGTGGCAAGTTAAACCACTCTGAAGTTGCCATTCTGCAAAGAAGTCTAACCTTGAAGTTGACGTAAGACCTACTAAGCTAATTTCCCTGGCAGTTGACGTCCACTAGGTGGTTTCTGCTTTTATCACCAGAAGCAGAAATAGCTGCCTGAATATTCACCCACAGTCCACTGATGAAGTACAATTATTTTTTTAAGAGGATGATGTAATGTGAGACATGCTAACACTCACTGCACAGTCTTGTCTAGTCTGGAACTTATAGATCTTGGCCTTCTTCTGCCTCATGAGTGATAATATAGCTGCCTCCATTTTGGGGATTGCTTGTTACACAATAACCACGTCTTTAGGACTATTTGTGAAAGTCTGATTTTGGTGTTATAAAGCAATACTCTTTAAAAATCATCTTGTACTTCTAAACAAAAGTGTTAAGAAGTTACTGGTTTACCTTAAAGTAAGGGCTTTCAAACATGTGAATACACATTTAATATGCATTAGCTATCACTTGGTGCTAAAGAATTGTTTAACACATGCTAAGTATTCTTGTAGTAATGCTATGATTCATCTTTTCTAATGTCAATGCAAAATCACAACTCTCACCTCAAAGCATATTAAAAAGTTTATTTTGGAAAAAATTTTAATAACCATGACCTGAGAACACATTTTCAGGTCACCCCATTTATATGTTCTAACAGTGTAATACTTGATCAAGTTTTATGGTAACAGAACAAAAAAGTCATAAATTAAGGTTCTGTGTTGGTTTGTTTTTTGTCAATGTGACACACATTTACAGAGAGTCACAATTAAATTACCTCTATCAAACTGGTCTATAGGCATGTCTGTGACAGATTTTCATAATTAGTGAATGATATAAGTGGATTTACCCCACTGTGTGTTATACCATTCTTCTGTCCTCAGCTATAAAGAGTTTAGTTAGCTAAACATGGACAGGAAAAAAATCCAGGAATAGCATTACTCCAGGTTCCTGCCTTTTGTTCCTGCCTTGTCTTCTTTCAAAGATGGATAATGAACTGTAAGGCAAATAAACTCTTTCTTCTCTAAGATGCTTTTGATTATGGTCTGTTTATCAGAAAAACAGAAATCAAAATTAGGGCAGACACTTAAAAAATATACTGGTGGAAAGATTATGTAGGCAAGTTGAGCAATCAAGGAAATGTCTGTTATGGGCTTCAGATGCTATCTGACGGCATTCTTTGCTTTCTGGTTGGTAGTTGGGAACTTTGTATCTGTACCTTCAAAAGGATTTACAAAACGGTCACAAAGATGTGAGAGCACATACAGAAGATAGCAATACATGATTATTAAGAGGACTAAAGATAGCACCAAATAATTTGGCAGTGGCCTTGCAACAGTCAAGCTCTCTACAATCATTGAAGTTGCAATCAATTGATCAGCCTTGAAGAAAAGTCAGTGGAAGGTGCTATTCTTTCTAGGAAGTTTCCTTCATACTCGTCATATACACAATCCTTATCATGCTGTGTAATTTCTCTGTACCTTCCCACCATGCTTTGCACCAGTACCACCAATGCCACTTTATAGTGTGCCTGGCATAGAAAAAAATCACCACATAAGTGTGATTTAAATAGTTATATGAGTTACATGGTAAAAATTATGTTCCTTATGTAGATAAACGAGGTGAGGACAAAACATCACAGATTTGCCAAACAAGGCCAGTAGTAGAGGGACTGGACTAGAGGGCAGTCCTCTTGGTGGCAATACTTGTTTTGTGTAATACTTGGATTATGGCATCAAGACCATTTCAGAGTCCTGTAGCTTGCTTAGTATAAAGAGCCTTGGCCAGGAGATATGTACCAAGTAACTTACATCTCTGGATATCAAGAAATGGCTTCTCCTACCTGGAAATTGAAATCCCAAGCACTAATGTTATTGAACTGGTTAGTTCCTGCCTTTGACCTCTACTGTATCTTATTAGCATGATGTCTCCAATGTAGAATAACTTGTGTTTGGAAGGGGGCACCTTTTTAGATGATGGTGTGATGCCTACTAGAGCATCCATGTCCATGGCTCTATGATAATGAGAAGATGTTTGTCTCTTATACTTATGCCAAATATAAGAGCATCTATATTTATGCAAAATATGCCAGCCTTCTAGGAGACAGAACAAATGAACAATGTGAAATTTCTGTACAGTTTCTCAACTCTACTGAATTGATTTTAGTTCCATCAGTCTTAGACTCTACAAACAGCACTCACTTTCATCCTGAGTGCCTAATTGTCAGATAAAAAACTAAAAAGCCTAAGACCAGCATACTTGATGTGGCATTTCATATGCTTAGCAGAAATGTCTTGTCTGTGACTCTGCCTTGCCCTGTGGGTTAGTTCAAATATCCATTTAGTCCACTCACTGAGATTTTTATTTTGAGTTCATTTGCCATTTGCTTTTTGACACATATAAGGGGTTGAGGTCAATTCAAATATCTGAGGAGCAAAACCAAAATGTCTCTTCTGCATGGACACACATACACACACACACACAAACTATATAAAGAGGATCAAGGAATAGATTTATATAGAGGAGGCATAGATATATGTACTAAGGCCTTCTGAGCATGACCTTCACTGCTTTCTGGAAAATGCAGACTCAGTACAAGTCTGGTACAACGGCCTTTGCAGGGAGAGGCTTTGGAAGCTAACCTCTTGTTGGGCTCTATCATCATGGCCAAACAGGCTGTGTTAGCCACATATTTCTTGGTCTCTGTTTTCTTTCCTGGAGGTGCCCTTGTTACATTGCAATATAATTCATTAAGATGTGGACCTCTAACTGCCTCAGATTACCCTGGAGAATTTTTGAAATGTAATATCTCAAATCAACCAACTTGACCCTACACACCCCCTTTGTGTAAAGACATTGAGGTGTCCCTTCTCACCTTGAAGCGCTACAGGTTTGGTGTGACAAGCCAGAAGACAATAATGCAAAAGGTAAACAGGATACTTAGAGAAGATCTAACAAGGATAAAGCTCAAGTAAGACTTTGTCATTTTCCACTGATCAAAATTCAAAGTTGGGATTCTCAAGAGCAGCTAAATAAAGCCTCTTGTTCAGAACTGGATATCTCTGTCCTTATCTAAAAGCCTCGGGCTCATCTTGCCCTTTGCTTCGAGTAGAGATGTCAGCAGGGGCTTAGTATCTTTGCTTAAGAGTTGACATTGTTGGATTTTGATGGATATAAATCAAGACTGTTGGAAAACCCAACGAAGCACAGGAAAAGGCTAGCTAAGCCAATCTGTAAAGGAAAGAACCGGACTTGCAAAAGGAAAAACTGTATTCTAGAGTGACAACCCTTTCAGCTCTCCAGTGGGAACAAGTATTGTGTTCTTCTCCAGACAGGCTGAGAGCATTAATACCAGGAGCCCTCCTGCAGGAATAGGTGTGCCTGCAACTCTGTGTTATATTGGAACCATACAGAGGCATCAATTACCAAGGCCAGTTATTAGTATGCATCACAGTGATTCTCAGCCTTGCAATCACTGTAATTAATTGCACACACTGGATTGCTGCTGATTAAGTGGCTTCAATTTTGTGCCTATGACTCCTAATGATTGTTCTTTGTATGGATCCAAATGCCTTAAGCTACAGTGGGAATCACACTCAGCTGTAACTGTCCTGAAGCTACAGATTTGATGGAGGAAATCCCTCCTTTATTCATCCTAGGAGAGGCAAGGAATGTTTCCTAAAATGAGTTTCTCCCAATGAGCTTTTGTACCAGGCAAGAGGTGACTGCAAACGGGAATCTGATCTTTGGATGTGGCATTAAAACTTGTTTGGGTTTTGTTTTCTTGCAAAACCATCAAGGGAGGGGCTTCAAGTTTTAATGAATTCTCACAGCTCCCTCGGAGTCAAAAGAGAAACAAATGTCTAGTGTTTGGTTAGAAGCAAAAAGGACTGCCCTAGTCCCAACCCGTTTTCATTTTAGATCTACAGAAAGAAGTGAAAATCCTGTTACCAGAGCAAGTGTTAAGGTGACCTATGAGGAAATGTTCAGATTTATTGTGGAGTATTAGCAATGATAGTATAGATTTATTAAAACTAAGAGTAAAGGCATAGCATATACTCCATGGAAACAAGAATGAGACTCGAGTGCTCCTGTTTTAAGGTTCTTTAAATGATTTTAGGTGGAGGGAGAAACCAATTTCTAGGGACAGGAGTATGGTAGATTCTGATAGACAGATGAACTGTTATTTAAGTATGGATGATTTCTGTATGTGTGAGCCATAGGTTCCATAATTTTAATCATGCATACCCCATACAATGCAAAGGCATGAGATGGTAAGTAGAGGGTTTCCCCGGATAGAAAAGTTTAAGGAAAGTTTCATTATGCTTGAGCCCAATACTGATTTAATTTGGTTTCATACAGCCCACCTTTGACCAGGAACTGCCTCAATCCAACTTATGCACAGGAGGACAGATTCTGGGTGTTATCTTACTGGGGAGAAGGAGATACATTTCCAAGGGCAGCTGCTGCTCCTGGTTGCTGAACTGTACCTACTCTTACTTGTCCAGGTATTTAGGGGATGGGCTGTTGAGAGCTAGGGAGAAATCCTTGCATAGCAGGAGACCTTTGGCAGGCTATCTATACCTATAGCTCCTAGGGACATTTGTGCATGTCTGAAAATTGTCACAATTGCTCATGGCTTTGCACAAAGGATTTTAGATTTTATTTGTGTTGCACCTTGGATGTACTATAGAACTGAATAATGTTTGCTCTTTCTCCCTATAGTTTAATATGTTATCAATCCTTCTTTGACTCATCACACCAGTTAACTTCATATCATCTGGATACCATGGATCCACCACCTGCTCCTTTTATTCTTAACTCTTCTTTCCATCATTTTTTCCTGCAGCTTGTGTCTTGACATCTGTCTAGTCCATGCTAAAAGCTTCAATCTTGATATTTGTTTCATTCCACATCCTGTCATTCACTCTTCTCCCAGTCACTCCTGGGCCATGTTTCCTTTCTTACACCCCTCACTAGATCCTGATAATCACTCACTCCTTGATAACAAGAGATTCTAGCTTGAATGGTTTTCTTCATGTTAGGAACACTGTTTACTATGATGCATTACTAATTTTCCAACTTCTTTTGTACAGACTAACTGCGCAGTGTATACACACTTTCATTTTTTTCCTTCCTTCCTTCCTTCCTTCCTTCCTTCCTTCCTTCCTTCCTTCCTTCCTTCCTTCCTTCCATTTGAGACAGGGTGTATTGTTATGACACCCAAGTTAGTCTTGAAATCTTGGGCTCAAGCGATGGCTCTGTCTCTTTCTCTCCACTATTATAACTGTGTGGCACTGTGCACTGTTTTAGTATGTGTTACTGATTGGAATGTCCTCTTTCTTTTTACTGGTATCAGTGCCTCCAGTCCAACCTTCTACTTCCCTGTTTTACATTTTAAAATAACTTATCACCTTCAGTGTAAAACTCACTTCCTTAATATGGATATACAAATTTTCGATCAGATGACCCTGGGTTAATTATACACTGCCATCTTCTTCCACTTTTTCACATGAATTCTAAACTGAGGACACTGAAAATAAATGGCTTGTTCTTTCCTGGGCACAGAATACAACATACTATTTTCTCTTATCTTGGCAGATGCTATTTGCCTGGCCTCATTTCTACTTTCAAGTCGCACTTCTTCCTCTGTTAAAACTGCTCATTTCCAGAAGATATAGTTTATGTATCTTTTCTTCGAGGAGAGTTTCTATCACTTTCCCACAGGCCCTCCTCAAGGGTGTTTATATTTTCCACTGAAATGAACAATTCTATATTTGTTTCCCTCTTACAAGATATTATGGTGCTTTCTTAGTTCATTAATACTCTTAGTCTCTTTGAGAAGACTGTGATGAATGAGGTATTTTTCATAGTTCACTTTCCCAATTATTCAAGTTCATTTACTTTATCTCTGGGCCATAGTACAACCATATTTTACAGTCTGTATCTTTCTGTTCCAGGCACCCATTCTTTAGTGACATAGTACTCATTATTTAGTGATTAACACTAAACAAAAAAATAGGATGTTAAGCTCTCTGCTTTAGTTTCACTTAAGACCTCTACATTTTAGTTTGTTACTAGAGAATGTCTAAGGACCCTACATTCTGACGTCACATGTGTTTTGGATGTCTTAAGAGATTGTGGATGATTTATTGGATTAAGTGAGCATTGAATGTTGCTCATGAAGATGGAAGGCTGTTCTGGAGTCAAGTGAATGTTGCATGTTGGTCTCTACACTGAGAAGGAGAGGAACAGTTTGTATTACTATTTAGATTATCAAGAGGATCACCCAGAGAACCTCACAGGGGTCCTCGGTCCTCTAGGGACAGGATCTGGAACTTAACTCCTCCTACAAGGGGGAACTGAGAAAAGGTAGCTCTGTAGGGAAAATCTGGAGGCCTATCATTGTGAGGAAAGGAAACCCTTTTTTCATTGTATCTTATTCAAGGATAATAAGATGAAGGAATAGAGGAGAAATTATTTCTAGAAGCCAGCAGAAAAGGGAGTCATTGAAGGGGACCTAGATACAGAACCTATATGTAAAAAAGCTGTAAAATTCTAGCAGAAGTTAAAGACCCAAACATGTGGAAATATTGAATATTAGTAAGTTAGATATCTGTAAACTGTAAAGGTGCTCAGTTCTTTCATACTTGGTCTATAGGCTCAATATGATCCCATTCAGAGCCCTAGTAGAATATTATATAGACATTTGCAAAGTAATTCTTAAGTTGAAGTAGGAAATCAAGACTCTGAAGAGCCACACTGAATAGGAGTAACAAAGCTCAAGCAGTTACATAATCTTACTTCAGGAATCACCAGAACACTACACCATAGGAGTTGTGGAAATTCACACACAGGAAGCTGGGGAATGTTCTATAATATTAAATAATTAAGGAATATGGTTTACTTGGCAAAGAGCATACTGTATAAGCATGAGGACCTAACTCTGAATCCCTAGCAGCCAGGCAAAAGCTGGGTATGGTGGTGCGACTGTAATATTAACATGGAGGGGCCAAGATAGTCTGGAACTCAGTGGGCCAGTCCAGTTCAGCTGAATTAATAAGCTGTAGGTTCATGAGAGAGACAGTCTTAAAAATAAGGTGGTGAGTAATAGATACATTTAAAATTAGCCTCTGGTCTTGATACTGTGATACACATGTGCTTATGTTTTTTCTCTCTCTTCTCTCTCTCTCTCTCTTTCTCTCTCTCTCTCTCCCTCCCTCTCTCTCTGTTTCTCCCTCCCTCCCTCTCTTTCTCTCTCTCTCTCTCTCTCTCTCTCACACACACACACACACACACACACACACACACACACACACACATACACACGAGTGCACGCACACACCTCTGCATCTGTCTCTCATGTACACAGGAAGCACATGTTAATGACACATTTGCTAGGCATAGACCCACACAGTATTTTCAGCTGATGATTATTCAGTAAAGGAGCAAAGAAGATTCAACAAAGAAAGTCTTTAACAATGGCTTTTAGAAATGTAAATGTGCATTAAAAAGGAAAAATGGAAAATATACCTAGACCATATAGACACAAATATACACAAATATTTACTGAGGATTGATTGCACACCTAAATGCAAAATGCAAAGGTATAATACTCCCAGAAAAAAATCACAGCAGAAAAATCTATGCAGTGTGTTGGATGATGAATCTTCAAATACAACACCCAAACTATAATGTGTGAAAGAAAAGTTGATATATTGACTTTATTAAAGTGATTGACTCTGTTCTGTGAAAGATACCATTGAGAGCCCAGAAAGACAAATCACAAACCAGGAGAAAATATGTACAAGGCATAACTTCCATAAAGAGTGTGTATTCAAATACAGAAAGAACTTGTAAATCCATCAGTAGATAACAAAATCCTAATTGAAAACTGTGGATAAGTGGGCTGGAGAGAAGGTTCAGTGGTTAGCAGCACTCACAAAAAGACCTGAGCTCAGCTCCCCAAACCCACATATTCGATGGCATACAATCACATGTAACTCCAGCGCCAAAGGATTGCCCTCTTCAGGCGTCTGCAGGCAGCCACACTCATGTGTATACTCTCTGTCTCTCTGTTTCTGTCTCTCTGTCTCTATTTCTGTCTGCCTGTTTGTCTGTCTGTCTGTCTGTCTGTCTGTCTGTCTGTCTGTCTGTTTCTCTCTCTCTCTCTCTCTCTCTCTCTCTCTCTCTCTTACACACATACACACAGACACAGACACACAGACACAGACACCCACACACCCACACACTGTCTTTTTATGAAAAAAAAATTATCTGAATAGTTATCTCACCTGCATGATTTACAGATTTTAAATAAGCCCAGTAGAAACACACAGCATCCTTAGTGGGTAATTGTAAATTAAATATACAGCAAAATACTACAACCTATTAGAATGTTTAATCCCCCAAATTGATGACTCCAATTTGGATTGGGGCTTAACTGAAGTTGAATTTATGTTATTACCTGGAAATATCCAAGTTCTTTTTTTTTGGATTTTAACATGATACTTTTATTGGACAAGGTGATCATGACTATCAAGTACTTTTATAAGATGTGTGGCTTTGTGGCCACGGGTACTGTGTGGGTGATCTCTTGTCTGCCCTAAGTCTCAGGCTGGCATCATATCTGATGGGCACAGATACTCTAAAGTCAGCAGCAGTCCCAGAAACTGAGCACCGACATGGCCTCAGTTGGCTTCTGTGTTTCCTTCAATGAAGACACCCTATCAAATTTGGTGTAAGGTTAGGATTTTCTCAGGATCACAGTTGATCTTTCCCTCTCCGTGTTTGCACTCTGTTTCCTCAACTCCTTTCTGCCTCACATTTCTCGGCCTACATTGATATGCAAAAGCCATAGCTCCTGCAGCCAAGCTCCTTTACAGGGAACATGGAATGAGACATGATTCAAAGCACTCTTGGCAACAGTGCTTCTCTACCAGCCCCCCTCAGAATCTGTCTTGTCTCCCGTCCTCCTTTTTCTTCTGTCACACAGAGTTTGTATGCATCACATATCTATTCTGGGAAGAATTTTGATCCTGACAAGTGAGTGATGCTCACCCAGAGGAAAGAAGGACAAAGTATCTTGACCTTTAATAAGGAGGTCTAAGGTCTTCTGTGGCTAATAGTCTGGAATTCTGAAATGAAGCTCTCTGGAATACATGACCCTACCCAGAATTTAGAAGAAAAGGAAACCTTCTCTTAGCCAGGACAGGGAAAGCATTCCTGGCAACCACAAGGTATTCACAGAACTCAGAAACAAGATCCAATGCTACCTGTATGCTTTCCGTGGTGATCCAGAGACAGCAATACATCTTATTATAAAACAACAACAACAACAGCAACAACGACATGGCAGCAGCAATAACAAAACAAACAATCAAAACCCTCAACAACAAAAGCAACAAAAACAACCATACCCTTGAAGCCCCAAGCAAATACATTTAATATTGTGAGCCTAGTGATCTGCACATGGAGACAGATGAATAGCCTTCATCTTGATCCTGACTTGGTCATGAGGATAACTGACAAGCAGAACACTGATAACTGTTAATAATAATGGTAGTCACAAAAGTGACATTCATGGTGTGTGGGTTTGCATGAATGTCATGATCTGAATTTTACGTGGTTGTCACTGTGAGTCCCCAAGGTGACACAGTGAGGTTAGATATATTTTCTCATCTTCCTCTGACAGAAGTATCTAAGGATCCCAGAAGTTAAGCAGCTCTTTTAAAGGCACATCGTTAGTGACCATATAGTCTTATTCCTAGTCTAGAGTTACTGTTTATGGAATTCAGATGGAGCTCTATCTCCAGTATGCACCTGGATACATGGATAGACAGTCATTGTTCCAAAGAATAAGAGAAAGATGAAAGGATTAGTGCACAGCTCTATCAAGACCCATCTGACTTTAGGTGTTACTGTTGCCCAGTTGCCTTTAAAATAGAAACTTAAGTGCTATCTTGTTTATGTGGCTTGTAAGAAGATTAAGAGACACATTTCTCTGAAGTACTCAGCAGAGCAGCTGGAATAGACTACAATGCCAGTTAGAACAATGAGCAACTGTCTTTAATAAAGTAGGTTTTACAAGAATTTTTGAGAGGCAGAGGCAACATAACCCTCCCACAGTCTTCAGCTCTGGATGCAGCCATACCTCTCTTGGACTCAAGTATCATTTAGGAGGTCT
>CACVCL010022986.1:0-27536 GCA_902729485.2 Mus minutoides
TTCTATCAGATGATTATAGGAGGAAGTGATTAATGATACTGAAACCTGCACTTAAGCAAAAGTAATTAGCAGATGTCCTGGTTGGCCATGTTGACCCCAACTGGTTTGAGATGGTATTTAATTATTTATATTTTATCTTTTTACCACTTGTGTGGTCTCAAGATGTTCTCTTTTTTTAATTAGATATTTTCTTTATTTATATTTCAAATGTTATCCCCTTTCCTGATTTCCTCTCCAAACCCCCCTATCCCTTCCCCCCTTCCCCCTTTCCCCCTTCCCCCTGCTCACCAACCCACCCACTCCCACTTCCATTTCCTGATCCTGGCATTCCCCTACACTGGGGCATCGATCCTTCACACGACCAAAAGCCTCTCCTCTCATTGATGACCAACAAGGCCATCCTGTGCTACATACGTAGCTGGAGCCATGGGTCCCTCCATGTGTACTCTTTGGTTAGTGGTTTAGTCCCTGGGAGCTATGGTTGGTTCATATTGTTGTTCCTCCTGTGGGGCTGCAAACCCCTTCAGCTCCTTGGGTCCTTTCTCTAGCTCCTCTATTGGGGACCCTGTGCTGTCCAATGGTTGGCTGAGAGCATCCACCTCTATATTTGTCAGGCACTGGCAGAGCCTCTCAGGAGACAGCTATATCAGGTTCCTGTCAGCAATCACTTGTTGGCATCCACAATAGTGTCTGGGTTTGGTGATTGTATATGGGATGGATCCCCAGGTGGGGCAGTCTCTGGATGGCCTTTCCTCCTGTCTCTGCTCCGCACTTTGTCACAGCTCTGAAGCTGCATCAGCCGCTGGCTGCCTTGCAGTTGGCTTTCCTGTCGTCGCTGTGACTTAACCTCACTAGTGTTTACTTAGTATTTGTTATGAAACCAGCCTACTGTTGTTGTTGTTTTAAATTAGTCTCGTAATAAGCAAAAATATCCTTGAAGGCATGCCAACTGTATTTTGTTCTATTGCATACATACATACATACATACATACATACATACATACATACCTACCTATTGGAATACATTAAAAATTGGGTTAAACATGAGCTGCATTTACAGCTTGCTGTGAATGCTTCTCTTAACACTTTACAAATGCTAATTTATTTAGTCTCCAAAAGAAGCAATGTAAGGAGGAGGTATTTTCACCTTTATTTTATAAGTGATGAAATCAAAACACAATGAAGTTAAATAACTTTGCCAAGGACATACAGCTAGCAAACATATACACAGAGCCCAAGTCATCTTAGAAACCTTCACTGTAGCCACGGAGTGATCTTTTAACGTGAACCATCATTTTGTTTCAACTTGAGTGGGCCATGGGAAGCACAGGGATTTCGTTAACTTTGTTCTGAGTATATGTGTGCTGCTGGTGCTGGGGCAGGGGGCAGGGCTTGCATGAGATTAGCATTGCCATCAGGAAACTGAGTAAAGCAAATTATTCTGCGTAATGTGGTGGGCCTCATACAGTCGATGTAAAGACGCAGAACAAACCAGTCTGTTCTGAGTTTCCAATCCTAGCACTCGAGGATTAGAGCTCCAAGAGAGGCATGGCACAACATTTGCAGGAAGGCAGGGAAAGCTGTGGTTGTTACTCAAAATAGGATCAACCAGCCAGGCATGGTGGCACACGCCTTTAATCCCAGCACTCGGGAGGCAGAGGCAGGCGGATTTCTGAGTTTCAGGCCAGCCTGGTCTACAGAGTGAGTTCCAGGACAGCCAGGGCTATACAGAGAAACCCTGTCTCGAAAAAACAAAACAAAGCAAAACAAAACAAAAAAATAGGATCAACCACAGTGTTTGAGGAACTGAATTGTCTTGATGTTGCCAGTTCCCTAAAAAAGTATTTCATAAGGAAAACTAAAATTTCAGTTTCAGAATATCTGCACAGCAAGGAAACAATGGATATAATGAAAAAAATTACAGAATGATAGAAATTCTCAAACCTATATTTGATAGAAAGACTTATCCTACTAAAAGTCCTTTTTAGTTCATAACTGTTATGAATTAAATTGTTAAGTATGTATAATCATAAAAGCCCCTATTAAACACACACACAAATGCTCAACATAAGGGAGTATGGGAAATGTAAGCTAAAAACAAGATTACATGTGAGGGTACTATTAGAAGGTGTGGCCTTGTTGGAGGAAGCACGTCGCTGTTGCATCGAGCTTTGAGGTCTCCTATTCTCAAGCTGTACCCAGTGTAGCACACAGTCCCCTTTTGCTGCTCATGAATCAAGATGTAGAACTCTTGGCTCCTTCTCCAGCACCATGTCTGCCTGCACGCTGACATGCTTCCCACCATGATGATAATGGACTAAACCTCCAAAACTGTAAACCAGCTCCAATTAAATGTTTTTCTTTATTAGAGTTGCAGTGGTCAGGTTGTCTCTTTACAGCAAGAAAACCCTAACTAAGACACACACCTTAGATACAATTGTCAATTATATTTCAAAGCTCAAAAAAATTATAACCTCAATAGTTAAAAGACTCTTCCCTTCTACTAAAACAGTTTTTAATTGAGTTTTTCATGGTTTTGTTTGCTTAGTATTTTATTTACAACAGGATCTCATATATCCCAGGGCAGCCTAAAACTCATTATTTAGCAAAATAGTACCTTGAACTTCCTTTCTCTCCCCCACCAAGTGCTGGGATTACAGACATGTGCCACCATTTCAGAGTTACACGGCACTTAGAGATTAAGGTCAGGGTTTTGTGGATGCTAGATAGGCACTCCACCAACTGAACTATGCACCCATCGCAGGTTGGGACTTCTATATCAATAAAATATTGAAGAATTTAAAATGTGGGCTTCCTATGGCTAGGTCAGAAAGGAACACATAGATTTCCCTTATTTCTAATAGAATTCCTACTCGTAGATCCCAGACACCATGCTATGAAGAGGCACACGCAGGGCTGCATGCTTCACCGTCACCTCTAGTCTCTCAGAAAGTATTCCTGACAACAGTTTCAAGTCAGATCCAACAAGAAGACATATGAGCAGCTGGAACCCCAGTTTTCAAGTGACCCCAACTTTCAGTCTTCCCAACAGGGTTCCTAGACAATGTGGAACAGAGGAACTCATGCACACCACTAGTTTAGGCATAGTTCATGTAGCCATACATAGCTAGAAGTGCATGGCCGTGTTCCTGACTTTGCTTGTAGCTGTTGGAACATTCTACCACCCCATCCCTCAAGAACGATGGAAGATTGTTAATGACCTTGGGCCCTATACTTTCCCTACCTTACTACCTGCTACCGTTATCAAGCACACTGTACTAGGATCCTGTCTTTGCTCTGAGTTGCTAAGAGAATACTCTGCTTTGTAAATGAATCCCAAGAGTATACACACACAGTTCTGGGCTGGTGAGGTGTTCTATTGTGTTAAGGTGTTTGCCGCCAAGTCTGATAAGCTTGAGTCCCTAGGACTCACACAGTGGAGAGAACCAACTCTTTCAAGTTGTCCTCTAGCCTCCAAATACATGTTCATGTGCTATCACTGCCCCCAACACACACACATATGATACATTTAATTTTATTTGCACATAACCTCACAGTCATGGTGGAGTGACTAAGATTAGGCAGTAAATAAGGAAATCAGTGTCTAATTTTGGGCCCTTGGCAATGTGACCTGCTGTCCCAAGCCTGAGACTCATCATAGTGCTGTCATTTATCCTGGCATCTCCATCTAGCAAGTGGCCTTATATCATAAACTTCCTGGAATCAATGACCAATGGATGACAAGCTCCTGGCAGATCTCAAGCTTTGCTTGGTAGAACTTCAAGGCAAATGCCATTGCATCAGACTCCTCTCTAACCAAACCAGCAACTGTACCTTCCTACCAGCTCTCATGTCCTGACCAGCACCCACCATTTCTCCTACATACTCAGAGTCCCATAAGCCTGTAATCTCAAGGCATATCATTGGCTCATGGCCCATGTGTATCTGTCAGGGTCATCAATGCTTCCTGATCAATACTTCCTGAGAAGTCGTGTATCACACAGCAGTGCAATAGCATCACCCCTAAGTGGGGGGGGGGGTGGGCTGCAGGAACAGGTGAAATGTCCCCTGATTCAGTGCTGATTTAGGGGCATGACAGGAGCCTCCTTCCTCTGGCCTTCAATCTTCATTTCATTTTCATTTGTCTGTCTGTCAGTCTGTCTGTCTGTAGTTTTTGAGACAGTATTTCTCTGTGTAGTCCTGGCTGTCCTGGAACTCCCTCTGTAGACCAAGGTGACCTCAAACTCAGAGATCTATCTGCCTCTGCCTCCTGAGTGCTGGGATTAAAGGTGTGTGCCACCACCACCAGCAACAACAGCAAATGTCATATCTTAAAATCCACAGGCATGACATCTGTGAAGGGCAATGTGGTGTCCTGATGAGGAAGGGACCCTAGAATTGACAGATGAGGGGTGGGGGTTCTGTGCATTTGAGGCCCGAGTCTTCAATCTGATATGACTGGTGCACTTTACCGATGAAATTTGGTAAAAGATTAAGTCATTTTGCCACTGTCAGTGTGTGTTGGGGAGGGTACGCTGTGCCTCCAGAAGACCTTACATTTCTCTTTGCTTTACTTTCAATATTTTTTTTCAATCTTCAGGAACCTCAGGTGAGCACAGAAGGAGGGGAGCTGCCAATCACAAAACTTTAAACCCTAGATCTGAACTTTGAAACCCTGAAAGATGTTCAGCTTTCAAAGGATGCTCCACTTTCAGAACCTGCTCTATAAATAGTCTCTGGGGTTGGGGGACTCGCAGAGATTTAATTTGTTTGACAACATTTTCATGCGTCTCTTCCATACTTCCAATTGCACTGTCTGTGCCATTTCAAGCCCCAAACTTCAGATTTCTGTGGACATTTGCTTCCAGCGGATATAGACAGAGCTGCCGGCCACCGCCAATCGGCTTCATACGCAGAGGAAGAAAAAAATAAGGAGCACAAAAAAAAAAAAAAAAACCCAACTCAAGCAGCATCTAAGAACCAGAGCCTTCCCCTATACAGTCCTCTCCTCCATCTCCCTATCTCTTCCCTCCCATCACATCCAAGGCAACGCCATCTTTCAGTGGCCAAACATGCAGAAGACATGACTCTTTGGCAACCATTCAACCTAGAAAATTTAAACAGTGAAAGCTGCATTTCAGGATTCTGAATGTTCCATTCATCTCAGCCACGAGCTTATGATGAGGAGAGTCTAATGCTTTCTGGGTAGGCTGGCCCCTGGCTTCCGACCTAATGGCCACTGAGTCTCCCTTGCTTTGGCTACTGCTCTAGGCCACTGTCATCCAATCAAATGGAAGTATAGGAAAAATATAAAAGTTATATACAGCGACCTAAACTTTCTGGTAGCTATGTTCTATTACAGCAGTACAGACAGTATATATTAATTTTAACAATACTCTTTAACCCACTATATCCCAAATCATTCCAGCAAGTAGATGATATATAAAAGTTATTAGGGATAAATCCTACATTCCTTTCTTCAACACAAAGTCTTTAAAGTAAACTGTGTGCTTACACAATTTAAGCTAGTCCATTCTGCAGCTAGCTACCCACATGTACTTTTCTGCTCAAGGTCTACACGTAAGCTTGCCCTAACACTCTGGCTAGTATGTTCCTTTCTGAATGATGCTCAGAGCTGTGGAGATGGATTCATGGCCAAAGCACCTGCTGTGCAAGAATGAGGATGAGAGTCTAGATGTGTAAAACCCAGTGCCCGATGGGTAGAGTGACACTCCTTAATTCTGGTGTTCTGAAGGTAGAATGAGCTGCCTAGGTAGACAAGCCATATTTGTGCAGTCTGGGTTCAATGACAGGATCTGCCTCAGTGAGTAAGACTGAAAGCAACTGAGGAAGTCATCCAATGTTATCCTCTCACCTCCGTGTACAGAAACACACGTGTACATGCAGACTCCTCACCCTATGCACCCAGTCCATGTGAACAGACAATATACATACATGCACATACTCATAAGCAAAAAACAGCAACCAAATGACTTTCTCCTGGATTAGACAATTGGATATGAACCCTTGGTTCTGAGAGTAATCATTTGGGGCAAACCACCCAACACCTGCCAGGCCTAGGGGGCACACATCTGTAATTTCATCACTTAGGAGACTGAGGCCAGAGGATCAGGAATTCAAGGGCAGTCTGGGCTATGCAGTAAGACCCTGTCTCAGACAAACAAAACAAGAAAGCTAACAAACAAGGAAAAGGAAATGATAGGAGATCAGTTAAATGTGAGGTCCAAAGAAAAACTTTTAAAAATGGGATTTACTAAGTCTGTAAAATTATGCACTATTTATCAAAAAATTCAAACTTAACCGGGCTTGTTGTGCTTTCCTTTGGTCAATCAAGAAACTCTACCAGTTCTATTTAAGTCAACTGAGTTGTGCTGTCTTCAGCTAAAGGGGAGTCCAGAAACATGTAAAGGTACAGGTGAAATTTCACACAGCCAGTCAAGCTGGGAAAGGCCAACTGGTATACCTTGGCCCAGCTCTGGCAGAAATAGTAACATACTGGCCACCTCTTCAAAGAAAGAAGCCAGACATGGTGATAAAGGGAGAGAGCACAGCAACAGCTCAAGGCACAAGATAAAAAGGCACGGAGGAAGCGGAAAGCTGGCCTACTGAGCAAGCCTGTGCTCTCATGATGAGACAAAGGAGGAAGGCAGGAAGGCTTGGACCCACACTCTACATTTTCATCTTCCATTCTGTGAGTTCACCAGGATGTCTGTACATCCTAGAAGAATCTCTTTGAAACAAGGTCTCACTCTATAGCTCAGGTTGGCTCGAAGCAATGCCCCTGCCTCATTGCAGGGGTGTACCACTACCTCTGGAGAACAAATCCTTGGTATATGCGTCTTCTGTAGCTTTACAATTTACTATAGCTTCTCCTGCCTAACAAAAACATTTCAAGGTGGTGTCAGGCCTGCTGGCACACACCTGTAATTCTAATATAATTGGGAGACAGAGGCGGGATCAAGGGCAGTCTGAGCTATACATCAAGACTATCTTAAAAAAAAAAACCCAACTAAAAAGCAACCTGACCTGGGGGCACATGCCTTTTAATCCCAGCACTTGGGAGACAGAGGCAGGCAGATCTCTGTAAGTTCAAGGACTACCTGGTATACACAGTGAATTCTCGGCCAGTCAGGGATACATGCTCTGTCTCAGAGAAGTCAGGGTGTGAGGATAGCATAAGCTCTTATTTCCATTTTTCACATTATATGCTATTATGATAAGTAAAGAGAGAATTTGTTCCATTTTCCAAGTATGCCTGCAAGTGAGAGGGAAGACGTGCTTCCACATATTTCTCCAAATACTTAAAAATTTCTCAACCTGTACATTTCTGGGCTCTCAGGGAGAAAAAAATTACAAAACTATGGGGTGGCAGCAGCAGCAGTGGTGGTGGCGATGATAGTGGTGGTGGTGGTGGTGGTAATGGTGATGGTAGTTATGATGGTGGTGTGGTGATGGTGGTGGTGATGGGAGCTGGGGGTAGAGGAGGAGGTGGTGACAATGGCTAAAATTCCAGGTAAGTACAGAATTTGCATCTCTCACACTTTCCAAGGTGATGCTGCCAACGCTGGTTCAGAGGCCACACTTGGACCATTTCCTGATGAGAGTTTCTTGTTCTGCTTCTGGTTAGCATTTCTCTAGAGTAGACATAAAGACCACAGCCTGGATGGACAGCTGCTGCTGCTGCTGACTACGTGCTTGAACAACGTGGAGCTTCTACATCATGAGTCATAATGTCTGTCTGCAAAGGAGGCTGGAGGAAATGAATCAAAGGTGATGCTTTGAGAACAGATACCTCAAGGAGGCTTTTCCTACTCCCTGGTTACCACAGCCCCCTCCACCCTTCCCTTCTCTGGTCTAGCCTCTGCTTCTGGGTTCAGCCACTTCTCTGGCCACAGGAGGACATCTTCCCCATTCAACCCTCAAGACTGCTGTCACCCAGAAAGATCAGTTCTATGAATATAAAGTCTCCAAGTTCTATTCCTGGCTAGCTTGGAGTTAAGGGACCTAGTGTCCTAGCAGTGTCTTCCCTTCCTGGGGCTAACTCCAGAGAGTTACTATCCTGTCGGAAGGATAATATACAAATTCGTCATCCCCTGGCAAATGAAGAAGACAGAATTACCCACCAGAGCAATAATGGTTATATTTAGTGAGATTTTCAGCATTTACCAAGGGCATTCTGACTTTCTACCCTCTCCTGAGGCTTGGTATCCTAACCCTTGCCCTCAGCTGTCCTTCCCAAAAGGCTTCTGCAGGTTTCTGTGCAGTCCGTCCCTCTTTAGAACTAGCTCTCTTGATGATTTCCTGTCTTCCCTCAAGCCCTATGTGAGCTTTCAATAAAATCCAAGCATTATTCATGTAAGACTCAACCAGTAAATCAAATGGAGCTATAGGGCCAATCAAGATCAAACATAAGGAAACCCAGAGGGCCGAAATACCTCACTCACTGCCCATTGCTCACTGTCTCCATTCCTAAAAGTGCAGGGCCCTCGATGCTCTCCTTGAATTCAGAACATCATCTGCAGTCTTCTCTCTCGTGTCTGTCTCATCCATCTCTAGCCATGAGGAGCTCTTCTCATGAGGACCCCTCAAAGAGGAGTTTTCATCTTGGTCATTTGGGGGCAGATCCACAAAGGTGATCTCAGACGCTGATCAACCTCTTCAGCCCCTACTGGAAGCATTCCGGGAACTTGCAAAGGGCCTTTGGTTTCAACAAAGACTGATTTCCACTCGGTCACTGGTTGGCATTTCATTCAAAGCTTTGGCTAGACAAGCCCTACCCATTTTTCCCTCAATTTGTAGAACCGAACAGATTATCGCCACAAAATTTATATTGCAAATTAAATAAAACTGAGAATCCAAGCAATTCTTTCCCTCAGCATTCCTAATGTGATCAGCCACTTTCCACACATAGTAACTCATTTCTGGGATCCATCTGCCATTATCTCCTAATGCAGATTTCCCCGGAAGTCAAAATTAATATTTACTGTGCAAAGTCATTTTCTTCCTTTGAAAATGGTGGTTCCAAAAAGTATTCTAGTGACTTCTTTCCCTAATTTGATGTTCTGATTTAAAGAATAAATAAATAAATAAATAAATAAATAAATAAATAAATGTATTTCTGGAACTGTGCTCACTGGAGCCAGTTGTGTAAGGAATACCTGAGACATCTGGGTGCCCTGGGAACCTGTGGGAGGATCTCCAATCCTAACGAGCTTCTGAAATATCTGCTCTCTGGGTTTATTTTTTTCTAACTATGAGCGTTCGTGTCTGTCAGTCTGTGTTTTGTGTGAGTGCAGCACTTGAAGAAGCCAAAAGGACTTCAGATCCCCTGGAGCTGAAGTTACAGGGGGTTATGGGGAAACATGTGTGGGTGCTGGGAGTTGAACTTGTATCCTCTGTAAGAGCAGTGTGCTCTCTCAACGGCTGAACCAAGCTCCAGCCCCAAAAGGGGATAATTGTGTTTGCCAATTTTTAAAACTCAGTATAATAACTGTACTCTATAAGTACCTTTCTGTAGATGCCCATGTATGTTTATAGTAGATAAGGGTTTAATATAATCACATAATCATAATCGTTTCCAGGGCTCTGGCTAATCCACTGTTTTAACTCTGGGAAGCATTTGTCGAAATGAAACTCACCACTAGATCTAGAAGGCTTCGTCCCTTTCTTTTCCTAGAAGGCTTCGTCCCTTTCTTTTGCTATATTTACCAGTTATTGCCTCCATTCCACTCCCCACAAGCCCAAGCCAACCCCCTGGTACTATTTCTTGTTAGCAAACTGGGATCTCCACCAGATCATGACTTCTGAAAAAATGTGGCCCCTGTAACTCTAACTCAGTTTGGTATTCCTGATCCTGCCAGCCTAATTCACCTTCAGGTTTAGCTAACATTAGTACCGGAGGTGATGGTGGCTGCCGCCTGCCTCCTTTCCTTAGGGTTGGTAACCAGCCGTGTGTTCCCTTTTTGCAGTGGCCTGAAATGAACTGACCCTTGTTAAACACCTCTCCTTCTTTTCTCCAGCCAAACAACCATACTGCTAATCTCTGCACAGACTTCAAATGCCAACTGCCACCTTCTGGGTAGAAACAGCTTATTAAGCCTCTCTTGGTATTGGCTCCACATTTACGTTAAACACACTTCAGTAATTATACCTGTCACCCTGCAATGTGGCATCTGTATCCCTGTCCGTTCCCTCAACTAGATAATGAACACCTAGAAACCCAGGCAGGTATCTGGTGAATTACTTTGCAACCTCCAACACACAGCTATTATCTGGCAGAGTGGGCACTCAGCAGTGTGTAGGTTGAATGGATTTCTCAGATTTTTATGAGTAGATATTATCTACTTAAGATTTGCTACTACTAAGTCTCAGAGATGTCATTATATGTTACACATACATGGTCTTTCTCACATATACATCATAGCTGAGCAATGATGCCAATGTAGTTTTTTATGAAATTAATGGTGATAGAATCTAAAACAACATTAATGGAATTTTTCTGAAATGGAAGAATTATTCTACGTCTGCACTGTCCAACATGATGGTCACTACTAACACAGAAGAAAAAGATAAAGACCTCTTACAATGCGAAGAGAATTTTAATAGTATTTAATTTTGATTGGTTTAAAGCAAAAAGCCATATGGGGGCTAGAGGCTCCCCTATGGACAGCAGGCCTGCAGTTCACTGATGCTCTCATCCGGGAGGAACTGTTACACCAAGCTTTGCTATCTTCACTGCACATGGAGTCCCCCCACCCCACCCCTGGTGTCCCTAATGGGAGAGAGGATGGGAGAGGTCAGCTGAGGAATGGAAAAGGTTTTACTGACGATGTTTAGAATTACTGGTGCGAGATGGTAACAAGTGGTCCAGTGGCTTTTCATTCATTTTTGTAAAGCTCTGGATGAACAGTGTACCCACTTATCTAAGCCATGGGGAGAGCTTTCATCACAACCTTCGACCTTCATTAGGCCGCTCTTTTTGGTCACTATGTCTTTTCCTGTCCCTGTGTTCCATTTCAATACGCATTTCTGATCCACAATGGATAGTGAGAAATTTCAAGTGGCAATGCCAAAAGAGAAGGTTGGAGGGTGGGAGGGAGGCAAGAAGGAACTGGGTATTAAAACACAGGTTTCCAGTCACCCGAGGATGACTTCAGAGAGAGGTGGGTAAAGAGTATTTATGTGGAGAAGTCCCCCCCCACTGCAGTCTGGGGGGAATAATCACACACAGAAAGAAGTAGTAGCTTAAAGGCGTTTTGACCTAATTCATGTTCTAACTCAAGATGTATTATAAAGAACCCAAAGCTAAGCAGTGCGAGAAAACCCAGAGAGCTTGTCCTACACCAAGCCCTGATCATCTTTGATTATCCAAGTGGCCTCCCAGATTCAGACACTCTCTTCATGCTTAAACAGGCCAGGCTGATGCATCTCTGTCAACCAGCTAGACAGATCCAAATATACCAGATGGAACTGGTAAACTAAATATTTAGATAATATTTGTAACAGGTATGTAGAATTCACATTGGGCTCATCTTTTATAGTAACCTGTGCACTTAGAACCTGTGTGTCTTTGAAAATATAGCACCATTTAAAGTACGTCCACTGGTTGTCATGAAAATCAACTAGTTGTGTGTTAAAGGAAGGAGATACCTTATGTCAGAGGATGTATAATGTAATTCTAAGCATACACAGGTAGGTGTGTGTGTGTGTGAGTGTGTGTGTGTGTGTGAGTGTGTGTGTGTGTATGTGTGTAGTGTTACTACATAATGTGTGTGCATGTTTAATATGTTTGTCTATACATATCCAGCATACAAAACCTTGAAAGAATGCAACCAAAGAGTAGTGAGGATTATATCCATGTCCTAAGATAAAAAAACTATAATAAAGATATAAACATATATGAAATATTCCATAGAAAAACATAGAGCTAACAACAACAAGAAAAGAACACTATTTTAACTATCAGTATAGTCCTATCTTTTAGACATCAGGTGCCAGGACCCTACCTGACAGCTTTCAGAGTCTCAGAGTTAGGCACTGGGCTTTCATTTCTTCGGACCTATTAAAATTGATATATAGAACCCTCCCTTATATCCACTACTTACACAATAAGTGGTTTATCTTTGTCCAGGATAAAAATCCAAGTTCAACTTTCTCCTAAACAGTTTTTGGTCCTTATACACTTTGTTTAATGATGTCAGCAAACAGATGTGTTTCCCTTTACATAATTGCTCTGGAATCTTGAATTTTTAACGAGGTGGTCTAAAGCCATAGTTATTGATATCTAAAACCATGCTATCAAACTTTTACAGCTCAAGAACAAAAGCAAAGTCTCCATAAACACTTGCCTTGCCTGTGTGGGCTTATCACCTTTAGAAATGAGACACTTGGCATTGTTTTCCACTAGATTCCAAGAAGATGAAAAAAAATCCTTTTAAAAAAATAGGTAATGGCTGAGTGGGTAGTTTGGTAATAGACTGCTTGCCTGGCACGTGCATGGCTCTGAGTTTAAGCCATTCTGCAAAGCCCCAAATACATAAAAAGTAGGTACTAAAAGCCAATCATTGTTTGGACTCCAAACCAACACCTAGATAGTAGATTCACAGTGCTGAACGCACTAAGGAGCAGCAGGCTCAGACACACTGGAAGTCTAGACGTCTGGGGGAAAGCCTGTGTTCCATACTGGGGTAGTGACTCAGATGCATCCTACACCACAGATGGAGATGAACGCAAATGAAGGCAGACCTGGATCCTAGATGTGATAGGAAATAGTTTCACAACTCGAGGTAATTAGGAAGCAAGCCTGCCCAAGTGGATGACTGGACTTGCATAACAAAATAATCTCAACAAAACCCAGTGCTGGATGAGGCAACTCCAGCACCAAGCTGACAAACCGGCTCTTCTACTGAGAGAGACTGGGCAAGCTAGATGTGCTCTCTCTGGGGCCTAGGCTCCTGATTTAACATGTAGACAGCACTACTAAATTCCCCAGCTTATTATGACTATTAAAGTATTTCTGTAAAAATAGAAATACGCTATTATACTCAGGTTTATACTTCTTCAAAGGAATTGGAAAAGAGCACAGGTAAATATACCTGCTGTATCAGCCATCTTGAACAGGAAGCATCATGATTCATACTGTTACTGATAGCAACAAAACATCATGTACCAAGAACATCAATAATGAGATAGGATATACCTGCTTGTTGTTCCCCATGGATGGAAATTGCCACGTGGGAGTTGTTTTAATGTATTTGGAGTCACAACTGTTGGTTTGCTAAAAGTGGGCCTTCAAGCCTAAGAGACCAGTTGACTCAGGCATCTTTCCTAAGGAACAGATAAAAGGAAGATGGAGTGATGGAGAGAATTAGTAGAAGGAGAGGAATGTCTGCGGATGGATTGTATATAAGTTAGATGTAGAAAATAAGAAAGACTGGAGAGAGCCGGGCGTGGTGGCGCACGCCTTTAATCCCAGTACTCGGGAGGTGGAGGCAGGTGGATTTCTGAGTTCAAGGCCAGCCTGGTCTACAAAGTGAGTTCCAGGACAGCCAGGGCTATACAGAGAAACCCTGTCTTGAAAAAAAAGAAAGAAAGAAAGAAAGAGAGAGAGAGAGAGAGAGAGAGAGAGAGAAAGAAAGAAAGAAAGAAAGAAAGAAAGAAAGAAAGAAAGAAAGAAAGAAAGAAAGAAAGAAAGAAAGATAGATTGGAGCTTCTGAAGCCCTGGATACTAAAGGTGACTCAAGGACAAGAAAAAAAAGGCAAAAATTAGCCTACCACTGAGTTTGTAATGGCCTGTCATTTTCTCCAGAGGAGTGAGCAGTCAAAACCTTCACCTATTACTGAGTTAAATACAATATAGAGTAAAATAAACTTTGGTATGGGAGTAAAGAGAAATAGAATTTTGGTTGTTATTCTCAAAACCAGCAAAGGACAGGTGAGTTGAGTGAGGGTTGATCAGCTATGTCAAAAAGTCAGGTGTCTTAGTTACTTTTCTATTGCTGTGAAGAGACATCATGACCAAGGTAACTTATTAAAAAATGGTTAATTTGGGTCTCACAGTTCCAAAGGGTAGTAGAGTTCATAACCTTTATGAAAAGGAATGGGGTAGCAGGCAGGCAGATATAGAACAGGAGCAATGGCTAAGAGCTTACATCAAAATCTGCAAATGAAAGCCAGGAAGAGAGCACTCATTGGAAATAGCATAGGCTTTTGAAACCTCAAATTCCACCTTTAGGGACAAACCTCTTCCAACAAGGCCACACCTCCTAAGCCTTCCCAAACAGTTCTACCAACTGGAAACCAAGCATTCAAACATACGAGTCTATGAACATCATTCTCATTCAAACCACAGAAACACAGGGTGAGTGTGCTCTGGCATAAAGAGAGGGTGACAGGATTCCAGCCTGCCATGTGAGCAGGTGACAGAAATAGAGCCAAATCCAGAATTTGAGAGATTCGGGGGAGCTACTGAAAGACTCCAAGTTTTGGCTTCCTCATGGACAAAACATGGATTACAATTAATAAGAAATTATGTCCTCTATCCCAAATGCTTATGATGAAATACCTACCCCCAGAACCTCAGAATGTGGCATTTAAGAAGGTAATTAAGATTAGATGAGGTCATAGTGGCAGGGCCCAATCCCAGAGGATGAAGGAGCAGTAGACAGAGACACATGGAGAAAGCAGTCATTCTAGTGGCAGGAGGAAAGGCCTTCAGAAGAAACCAGACCCCGCCCCTCCCAAGCCCTTGGTCCCTGATTCCCAGCCTCAAGAACTATGGGGACACACAATTCTGCTGTTTAAGCAACCAACTTGTACTTGAGGCTAGCCTAGAAATTAATTTACATGCAAGTGATACAAGAGTAGCTATAAGGATTAAATAGAAAAAATGTAGAAAGCAAGAGGAGGCAGATATTTAGTGCCAGTCATTCCTGTCTCCTGCTTAAAACTGTGCTCAGCCTGCAGATGATTTCTCAGGCAGAGAAGGGACAAATACATGAGGGATGGTTTTTCGATGAAAGTCAAAACCCAAAGCCTCTGAGCTTCAGAAAACTGACACAGCCACAGATTCTGGGTAAATTAAGAGACTCAGATCTGTTAGTGTGGTGGCAATTGCACAGAACTACTTTCCAGTGTTAGAAGATATAATTAGAACATTTTGGCTCAGTGGTTAAGAGCGCCGACTGCTCTTCTGAAGGTCCTGAGTTCAAATCCCAGCAACCACATGGTGGCTTACAACCATCTGTAACGAAATCTGATGCCCTCTTCTGGAGTGTCTGAGGACAGCTACAGTGTACTTACATATAATAAATAAATAAATCTTTAAAAAAAGAAATATTTATGTATTTATTATTTACTTATTTATTTGTGTGTGTATATGTGTGTGTATCTCTGTGTGTGTATCTGTGTGGGGGTATACACATATATGGATACAGGTGGACATACCTGTGTAGTTATAAGTCCCTGTGCATATGTGTGCACCTGTGCAGGTATGAGTATCTGTGCAGATGTTTGCACCTGTGCAGTTGTATTTGTATATATGTATGCTTACCTGTTCAGGTGTGAGTACCTATGCAGCTGTGTGCATCTATGTAGGTATGGGTATCTATACAGATGTGTGCACCTGTGCAGGTATACCTGTGCAGATGTGTGCACCTGTGCAGGTGTGAGAACCTGTGCAGATATGAGTACTTGTACCAATGTGTGCACCTGTGCAAGTGTGATTACCTGTGCAGATGTGAGCACCCGCGCAGGTGTGAGTTCCTAAACACATATGAGTACCTGTGTAGGTGTGAAGGCTGGAAGAAGATATCTGTTCCCTTGGAGCCAGAATCACCAGTGTTTGTCATGGCGCTGGGATAGGGACTCTGGCGCCCATGACTGCACAGCAAGCACTCAACCACGGATCCACCGTTCAGCCCCTAAAAGTTTTAGAATTCTCAAAATTGTTTATTTGATAAGTTCTTTCAAAACCACCCGTGTACTATTTGCTTCTGTGGATGAATAGGTCTTAATTTTTAAATCATGCCAACAGGTATGACTAAATTAATGCTCAACCAAGGTCTATAAACTTTACTATCTGACTCACGTGGGGGGGGGAATGTCTCTTTATCTAGAAAACCACTTGTTCCTCATTCATTAGTACATAGTGAGAACTGACAGCCGTCAGCTCTGAGAGAGAACAAGCTCGTGTTCATGTTATTCCCAGCCTCCACTTCCAAAGGCTGAGGATGCTTGACAGTTGCCCTGGTGTTAGTTTTCTAAAGTAACTGAGTTTCCTGGCATCTCACTTCTGGGCTTTTGAGCAATTTGTTTGTAGCTCAAGTCCTTTCCAAAAAGATGGTCCTCAATGTTGACCTACAGATGGCGCTCTTGGGCTGCAAGAAAGAATTCCTTTAAAGAAAAATAAATGAAACTAATAGGGAAATTTTCAAACACTACAAAACTAAAGAGTATTATGATAAATGTTAAACTACACTAAAATATTAGTGTCAGTCAATTATGAGCTCTGGTAATTACCTCGCCCTCTGGACTTTTGTGTATTTCTGAGATGACGCTTCATGTTCTGACATACGTACACATTATAGACCAATCAGAGCGCTGAGGGCATGCAGCAGCAGTAGCAGCCACAAGGGCACTCGGAGTTCTTCCCTTGAGCTGCGTGAAACACACAACACACTGCCATAGCTACAGTCCGCAGCACAGTACCAGCAGTGCTCCTGTCTGACTGTACCACTGTACCCATTACCCGGGCCATCTCACCCTCCCCTCTAACCATCCTGACCTCTGACGTCCTCTACTGCATCCTCACATTCTACAAGAAAAACATCATCCTTTAGATTCCTCACATGAACAGGATCATGCAATAATCGTCTTTCCATGTGAGCTTATTACATGTAGCAGAACACTTTTCAAGATTATCCAAGTTACCAAAAATGACAGAACTTCCAGTTTACGGCTGAATTGTATATTACGGGATGTACACAGAAAATTATTGTTTTTCCTTATATCTCTGTTGACATGATAATGGGGTTGTTTCACATCTTGGCAACTGTGAATTTCCCATAACATGGGAGTGCAGAGAGAGGTCTGTCCATTTAAATGTAAGAATTTTATTTTCTATCTCCGGTAGCAAGATCGCTGAATCACGTAGACCGTGTTGGCGTTGAACTCACAGTGGTCTGCCTGCCTCTGCCTCCTGGATCACTGGGATTACAGGCCTGCCCCAGCACACCCAGCTCCCCTCTATACCTTTTACAAGCATCATCCCTCTTTGGTCTTTTTGAAAAGAGCTATTCTAGCCAGGCGTGGTGGTGCACGCCTTTAATCCCAGCACTTGGGGGGCAGAGGCAGGTGGATTTCTGAGTTCGGGGCCAGCCTGGTCTGCAGAGTGAGTTCCAGGACAGCCAGGGCTAAACAGAGAAACACTGTCTCGAAAAAACAAACAAACAAACAAACAAACAAAAAGAGCTGTTCTATCTAGAGTGAGGTGATGAGGTCGTTTGAGGTTTTGATTTGGGTCTTCTCCTGGTTATCAACAGCATTCTTTCAGAGACCTTATGGCCATATGTTTAATTTGTAAGCATTTTCTCACATTCTGTAGGCTTCTTTTTTTACCTGGCAGAAGCTCTTCAGTTCAGTGTAACTCTTGTTTAATCTTGCTTATTGCTCACAGTTTGGGGAACCTTATTTTTTAAAAAAGTGTTTGCCAGGCAGCTCTCACAAGTCAGCAGCTCCCCATGTTCTCTTCTAGGGCTTTCAAAGTTTAATTCTTATATTTAGGTGTTTGACCCGATTGGAGTGCTAACATTTTTTTAACTGGTGAGTGAGTCTTCCCCCCAAACCCCTCCTCCCTTCCATGAACATTCAGGTTTTCTAGAACCATTTATTTAAGAAACTATCCTTTTCCCATTGTGTATTCCTGGTGTCTCCCTGAGGAACTTTGCCTATGAACGCATGGATCTATTCTAGATTCTCTATTATGGTCTATTAGTCTACGTGTGTTCATGTCAATATCATCATATGGGTAACTATGGACATATTTTACATACTTTGAGCATATTTTGAAATCAAGGGGTACAATGCTTCTAGCTTTTTCCTTTTGCTTAAGATTGTACAGCTACTTGGGAGTCTTTTAATTATTTCAAAGAAACTGTACAATTTTTTCTATTTTAATGAAACACTGGGATTAATGAAATATCACTTGGATTATGATAGGAACTTCATTGGACTGGCTTTAGGTGGGGGGGAATGTTTTCAAGAAAATTTATTTTTCCCAGTCCATGAGCACAAACCTAATGGGTGATTTTGAATCAAATCTCAGACATTATACCATGGATTTAAAAATACTCTGGTGTTAGCAGATAAAAGTTGGTGGCCAGGAGAATATCTTACCAGGCCACAATGTCAGGATATTTATTTTTTAATTTTTTTAATCTATATAAACAAAGATTATATAAAATATATTTTATTTGTTTTATTTTTTTAAACCTGTTAATTCACAAAGGATCTTTTAAAAGAATTATCTATATTATTTTTAGTTATGTATCATGTGTGTGTGTAGGAGATACACATATGTGCACACATGTACTAGGGGAATCCAAAATCATCAGATCCTATGTAACTAGAACTACAGGCCATTGTGAGCTGCCTAATGTGGGTGCTAAGAATTGAACTTGGGTGTTCTACAAGAGCAGTCTGTGAGCTCTAAACTGCTGAGCCCACAAAGAATTTTAAAACTCTTTTAAATGAACCATTCAGTGGCTGGGGAGGTGGTTCTGTGGGTAAAGTGCTTGCCGAGGAAGCACAAGGATCCGAGTTTGGATGCCTGGACCCACGTAAGGATCAGTCAGGTCATGCCACCGTGTACCTAAAATCTCACTGCTGGGAGTATAGCCTGGGCTCGCTGACAAGTTAGCCGAGCCAGTTGATAAATTCCAGTCTCAGTGAGAAATCTTGTCTTCAGAAAACAAGGTAGTCAGAGATAAAAAAGGGATATCCCACACCAAACCTCTACCTTCCACACTTGCTTGCACGGGTGCCCATTCTGACACATGTATACACACGCACACACACACCAAGTAGTTTGCATTATTGTTTCCTATCAGTGACTCTTAGTGCAAAGAACTGCAATGCTCTCTCTCTCCCCCACCCAGCACCCACTCACATACCCACTCTTGTTTCGCTCCATCAAATATTTGCATATATACTCAGCCCACAAGTGACTGCACCATGAAAACTGGCTGGTGCTATTTAGACAACTCATAGTTTTGACAAAGCTTCATTACATCAAGTTTGTTATTCATAAAGAAAGGCATTAAGAATTAGGTCAGTGAACAATTGTATGTCAAACTGAGATGGTGGGGTTTTGTTCATGGGGAAGGTCATAGGGGAAGCCTTGTCTTCAGAAACCATAGCAACGTCATGAGGGTTTTATGAAGTGTTCTCCCTAATTAGCAGAGTTCTTCTGATGCTGCTACCTCACACTACACATACCTGCGGGATGGAGAAGCAGCTCACTGTGGAGAATGCCAACGTTTAAAGATCATTGTTGTGCACCGAGTCCACGGGAAACCTAGAGGAGCCCGAGAATTGCAAAGCCCACTGCAACTCGCAAAAGAGTCTTTTATGGTTCGCCCACCTAGCACTCACTGAGTGAATGCTAGACAAGGAACCCTGAGTCCAGAACACAATATAGGAATAGTATGAATATGCACAGAAAAGGGGAGCAGAGGGTGGAATAGTACTGAAGCAGGAGGTGGGGGCGTTAATGGGTGTCTGCTCAAGGACTGATTTCATGGCCAATCTTAACTGTCTGTGACCTGACTTCAGTTTACCTTTCACTTTTTCCATGGTCTCCCTGGAGCTTGTTATTCCTCTAAGGTCTCAAGGACAGGCACCTGGAGAGTTATCAGGAGGACTGTTAGGTGTTGGTTTTTGGAGACACAGAGGCGGTACCGTTCTAATGATAGGGGACACAGAGTCAAACTGTCTGTACAACACTGAAGTCTCTCTAGTATCAGTAATTCGGGGGTTACAACAATCAACATGAGTCTTCAAAGAGCCCAGACTTAGAGCCCTCCATTTCTATCACCACAGGGCCTCAGCAGCTCTGTGCCTCAGTTCCCTTTTCTGCACTCAAATTGTGCTCACTCATCCTCTCACAACACAGCTATAGCAGAGATGAAAGATGGGTGGGTCCTGTCAATCAAATCTGGATGTGAATCCCTCCATGTGTGACCTTCGGCAGGTGATCATCTCTCCTCGGTTTCAATAGCTGTAACAGAACCTATGACATGGGGATGACTTTAGATCAAAAGGTACATGCATTGCAAGCAGTTGCCAGAGAGGTCAATCAATTTCTAGGCTAGGGGGCCCCCAAATTGAGAAACAGAATGGACTATAGAGTCCTTTTCTTAGGACAGAGTCCTCTGCCCTAGCATTGAACTCATCCCAGAACTCCACATCTTCCTCTATAGCTCTTTGGCCAGTTTCATCTTCCCAGGGTACCTGAAACAAAGCCCCCCCTGTTCTGAACCGAACACAAAGGGAAGTTAAACTTGGGGAATTCTGGTCCATTCATCCTCCTTCTGGTCATCCACTAATACCTTTGAGCAGCCGACCCAGATGATGGTTAAAGAAAACAGTGATTGTTGTTCTGTGGCAGATGGTAATGAGTTACGATGCTGAAGTGCGGGTGACTCACAGGCTGCTGGCAATGTTACTCCATCCGTCTGCAGGAAGCTACAGCTGTCCATCTGGGGTTTCCCCCAAGCATTTAGCCTCCTCATTCTCAAGTGGGAGGGACAGGGAAGGGGCCGATGCCTTCGAGTAAGTCTAGATGGGGTTCTTACAATCTCCTGTGGAGTTTGCAGCAAAGAGAATTAAAAACTTATCACTGCCTCTGTCATTTTAAATCAACCTCCTACAATAGGAGAAGCTTGCGGCACTCACAAGTGACTGGTCACCACGGAGGCATGTGGAGACTCAAAAAAGGTTCTGTGTTTGGCTCTAAGTGCTCCAAGAGAGGTAGGGTGAAGGAGGAGGATTCCTTTACAAATCTCCTGTGGCTTTCCCTGTAAACACTCCAGTCAACCCAGCCACTTTTGTGTCTTGCATGATAGCATCCACAATCAGGTCCTTGTCCATTCAGAGAAAACCCAGGTACAGCAGGTCTTGGCACTGAAGAAATGAATATTGAAAATGGACAGAGGGAGTTAAGAAGGTAAAAAAAGAGAGGAGTTACTGGTGTCGTCACCTCTTTCCCTGCCTCAGAAGATACCCACTGTTTCCCAACCCCATCTGACCAAATGATATGGTATGCTAATAAGTTATATACTAGACAGGAGCAGTGGCACACGCCTGGCACCTCAGCACTAGGAATGCAGAGAAACTGCAAATTGAAGGCCAGCCTGAGCTATACAGTGAGACCTCAATTTTCACTTAAAACTTAAAAAAAAAAGATATGGTATGTCAACAATTAACATCCCCAAATAGATTTAAATAGGTTTAAGACACATTCCAGAAACGCTGGATTTAGATAAAATGAAAGGAATCACTTACTGCAAGGTTTCTCAGTGTTTTACATATCCTTATACTGGGTCTGAAATATTTCTCAAACATAGCCACGGTTAGATAAGACAAGAGGAAAATTTATCTTGTTTGCTTATTGTTTGTTTGATTTTAGTTTGGGATGGATATTCTGTTTTGTTTTGTTGGGGTAGGGGGCAGGGCCTTACTATGTAGCCCAGGCTATGACCCCCAATCAAGCCTAAAACCTTGTGTGTCATCACTCTCCCTCAGCCCCCCACTCTCCTCCACTCGTCAGGATTACAGGCATGTGACACCGCTACAGCTATTTCATTTTTTTAAATCCTGTTTTTTTTTTTCAAAGTGTTACATTATTCCTCAAAGGTAAAAGGTAACAGTCAAATCTAGAGAGAAGCAGCTGTCTTCTACATGAGGGAGTTTTTGTGTGACTCCATTGCTCATTGGCCAGGTATTATTCCTGTCCTGTTAAAACACATGAGGCACCAAAAACTTTCAACCCCTCTCAGCCCCAAACTCTAGTTGTCATTAAAGGAAGAGGTGCTAACCATCTGTGGGTTGAATTTTGCACCAACAGACACACAAAACCCATGTGCATAAACACACTCACAACCAGTACCACAGAGCAATAATTTATTTGGAGAGTCTTTGAAGATATAATCCCAGTTAAAATGTCATCAGGGTGAGGCCTAAGTCACATGACCACTATCTTTCCACAAACCGGAAATGTGGCTACAGAAACGTGCACAGAGTTAAGGTGTTGTGAAGAAATGGAGGGAGGACAGCCATTTAGAAAGAAGTCAAAGAGGGAGCCATAGAACAGATCCTGTTCAAGTGTCCTTGGAAGGTCCCAATCCTGTCAATACCTTGACCTTGTAGTTACAACCCCCAGAGTTGTTAAAGAGTCTGTATGCATTGTTTAAGCACCCGCAGGGGTGCTTAATCCTGGCAGGGGCTGTATTAGTTACCTTTTCCATTGCTGTGATTAATCACCTAACAAAAGCTGCTAGAGAAAGGCTTGTGTTCAAGGTTTCACTGACATTCCTTCTTTCGGGAGGCATCCTGGCAGGAGCATGAGGCAGCTGCTTATATCCATCCTGCCAGGAAACAGATGTTTTCACTTCTTCCTTTGCAGTCCAGGACCCCAGCCCATAGGGGTGGGGGTGGGGGCCCATGTTCATGGTGGGTCTTCCATGGTCAGCTCAATCTCCCTGGAAACAGCCTCATAGTCAAGGGTTGACAGTGACAGTGAGCCGCCACAGTTGTTGAGCCACATCCCCGCTGACTTTACAATATGGCCATTCACACTTCTCATTTCTCATCAGATTCCTTCTGAGGCCGCCTCATTTCCAAGACCACCCTAGGTGATATGGACACAACAGCGAGCGACCAAAAAAAAAAAAAAAAAAAAAAAACAGCTCCCCTTCCACCCACCGTGGTTCTCTAAGGAGGGACACAGATGTGAAATGTCACCTGGACACGTCAAATTACAAAAAGAAAGAACTCAGAGGAGACAAGGAGGATGCTAAACAGACGCTGGAGCCTGCCCCACCCTGGGGTGCGGAGGGGTTGGGGGTGGGGGAGCTTCCAGGAAGAAGCAACAAACAAGATGAGGACTGCAGGGGTGAAAGGGGGTGTAACAGCAACGTTTCCACCAGAGGGAGCTGCAGGCTCCGGCCTCAGAAGCAAGTGGAGGAAAAGAACAGAACCACGGAAGTGGTCAATGCCAGATCGGCACCCAACTAGATCCTGGAAACAGTCCACTTTTGGAGTATCAGATCTTTGTGTTGACAGCATGGGACACTCTCATAGGACTCCCTACCTCAGTGAGCAATTCCACTCCAAGACGTACCCAAGAAACCTGAAGAAGGTTGTCCCCACACGCATACACCTGTAACCAAAAGTAGAAAAAAAAAATCCCAGTGTAGATCAACTGATAAATGAATAAGCCAAAGTAGCATGTCTGTACACAATGGAAAAGTACTTAGCCACACACAAAAAAAGACACATGCTATAACAGAGGTGAACTATGACACTGTGCTAAATGAAAAGCTAGCCATAAGTGACCTCATAACATATTCTTCTATTTATATAAAGTGATCAGAAATGGCAAAGTTACAGCATTGGCAGGGGTCAGAGACGGGAGTAATGCAAAGAGACTCCTGGATGGATATTGTTTCTTTTAGAGACAAGGAAGATAGTTTGTGTTTAGATAAAGGTGATACTCACACCAGCCCGTGCACATGCTACATCCCACTGGCTCATATACCCTTTAGGAAATGCACTTCTCGTCCTCTTAAGTGTATTCAGTAAGAGATGTGTGAAAGGAAACCACGGAGAACATCTTAGTGTTTGACAGTAGTTGGAATGAGCCTGTTATCTAATACTCTCAATGAGTGATACTCTCTATATCCAAAGCATCTTTTAAGTACATTGGTAAGCTCATAAAAACATCAAAGACAAACAACAAAAGTGAAAAGAAGTAAACGAACTATTACTATTTAAGTTAACCCTTAAAGTCATTTGTCTAGACAAGTGATTTTTGTTTTTGTTTTTGTTTTTTCCCCCAAAGGACAGGTGAGAGATGCATGACCCCACTGAGGTAGAATACCTAATAGCAAACCTCTCAGCCTAGCGCTGATTCCCCCGAAAGCCTGATTCAAGCAGGAATGAACAATCATGGTGAAGCATAGGAAATCGTTAATATCTGATTACTTTTGAGTTACTAAAAGAAATCCCATGGAGGCTAGAGAGCTGGTTCGGTGGTTAAGAGCACTGGCTACTCTCGCAGAGGACCTGGGCTCAGTTCTCAGCATCCACATGGTGACTCATAGTCACCCGCACTTCCAGTTCCTGGGTACCCAACACCATTTTCTGACCTCCTCAGGCACCTGCGTTCACATGCCACCCACATACACAGAGAAACATATAAAACAAATAAATAAATCTTACCAGGCAGTGGTCGTGCACACCTTTAATCCCAGCACTCAGGAGTTCAAAGCCAGCCTGGTGTACACTGCTAATTCTAAGAAAGCCAAGGTTTTTATAGAGCAAAACCCTGCCTCAAAAAAAAAAGTAAAAAAATTTCTAAAATTAAAATATATATACATCCAATATAGTTTCAGCTACAAAAATTAAGCTCAATGACACCTTATCCAACCTCTTAGATATTGTTAGGAAAATCACACTTTAAAATAATAATAATTTAATAATGAAGAGAAGGGAAAACAATTTCCTCAAGGAAGGAGTGTTCACCTAGAATTACATTCAGGTAAACAAAAGGGTTTTTAAAGAAGCAGAATAAATGACGACATTTTCAAACATCCAGTAGATGTGTTGACAGACTGTCGCTGCAGAAAACGTTTAGTGGTGTTCATGTTTCAGAAGGAAAGCAATTCCTAGGGTCACCCAGATGGCTCAGCAGCACCTAAGTCAGCAGCAGCTGAGGAAACAACCTTCTTCTCATCTCCAGGACAAAGAACTGACATCCCAGAGGTTGTCCTCTGACCTGCAGCACGGGCGAGACATTCTCCGTCCCCTGTACTTGTCATGGACATTGGGAAGGCACTGTCTTTTCTAGAACAGCCCATCCAAGGTGACAGCTCTTCAGAGGCACTTAGAAAAAGTTTATCTTCCCTTCACAATGCAGGCGCATCAGTAGCTTCTGTTGCTGCGACATCTGTGTTCTCCAGTTCTCCTGGGTGTCTTTAGGCCTGGAACACTATGCAAATACTCTCTGAGTTAAACTTTCACAGCCCTGTCTTTGAATATGTCATCTACTTCCTGCCACAACCCTAACTGACACAGATCTGTCTTAAGGTTATTCTAGTGTGAACAGACACCATGACCAAGGCAACTCTTATAAGGACAACATTTAATTGGGGCTGGCTTACAGGTTCAGAGATTCAGTTATTATAAACATGGCAGGAACATGGCAGCATCCAGGCAGACATAGTGCAGAAGGAGCTGAAAGTTCTACATCTTTATCTGAAGGCTGCTGGCAGAATACTGACTTCCAGGCAACTAGGATGAGGGTCTTAAAACCCACACCCCATAGTAACACACCTACACCAACAGGGCCACACCTTCTAATAGTGCCAAAACTCTGGGCTGAGCATAGACAAACCATCACAGATGCCTACTGAGGACATTAAGAAAAGATGAATGGTGTAGACCCAGAGAAAGTGGTTAGATGGAAAAATAAAGATGAGTGAGTATTGACATAAAATATGCATACGTGTATACAGATACATACAATATGCAGAAGAGAGGGCGGATGAGAGATGGCAAAGAAAAAGCAAAACAACCAAGTCCTTCTCGGGACAGAGAAGCAAAGCTCTGTATGGTTGGTGTCCAGCCTTAACAGGCGCTAACATGGCAGGATGATCTGATGGCAATAAACTTGAAAGCAGATAAAATACAGAAACGTCTAGAAAAAGATGTAATTCCAATAAAAACAACAGAAGCTAGCAGGGTGGTGATGGTGCGCACCTTTAATCCCAGCACTCAGGAGGAAGATGGATATGTATCTCTGTAAGTTCAAGGCCAGCCTGGTCTACAGAGTGAGTTCTAGGACAGCCAGGGCTAAACAGAGAAACCCTGTCTCAGGAAACAAGAACTTCCAAGCAGGGGCCTGGGGCCATCTCAGACTGTAAGGTAAGCACCAACGACCATAACAATAAGCACCACAGCAGTGGTTCTCAGCCTTCCTAACGGGCAAGCCTTTAATATAGGTCTTCATGTTGTGATGACCCTCGCAACCATAAAATTACTTCCATCGCTACTTCATAACTGTAGTTTTACTACTATTATCTATTGTAACATAAATATCCATGTTTTCTAATGGTCTTAGGTTACCCCTGTAAAAAGATCATTTAGCTCCCGAAGAGTGAGACCCACAGGTAAAGAGCCATTGTGTTGGAGCCCTATGTAAACAATAAGAGCATTTCTCTTGCAAAGATGTAGGTTTGGTACCCAGCACCCACATGGTGGCTCCCAACACCTGTCACTCCAGTTCTGGGAACATTGGCATATCTTCCAATCTCTGTGGGCTCCTGTGTGCACATGGTACACAAACATACACTCAGGCCCACACCTATACACATAGAATAAAATGAATATTTTTAAAGAAATGTATAAAGCTTGATGTTCTAGGGAACCCAATGATCTCCTCAGGCCTGGGCACCAGACACGCAAGCAGTACACAGACATACATCATGCAGGCAAAACACTCATACACATAAAATAAAATAATTCTTTAAAAAATTATATTTAATCTACAGACAATGAAAACATCTTAAATAAATAGCAAACTGTACTAAGCAGTCATGAACCAGACAATTCCAGCCTCATTCAAATTCAGGTAAACAGACACTAACAAGTTCAGTGTCCAATCTGATAAAAGATGAGTAAGAAGAATCACGGGATACTTTCACCAGTTACCATAGATGCAAAAATGCTAAACCAAACATTAGCAAATCCAGTCTAATAATAAACACAAGATACCACAGGAACAACAGGTTTTCTCAAGAAATGTGAGGATGATGTTTCATCTCAGTAAATTAAAAGGGAACTTGGATGAACCTTAGAGATATGCATGATTTTTAAAAAGAGAGAGATGCGAGGTGGTGGCTCATGCCTTTAATCCCAGCACTTGGGAAGCAGAGGCAGATGGATCTCTATGAGTTTGAGTCCAGCTTGGTCTACAGAGTGAGTTCCAGGACAGCCAAGGCTACACAGAGGAACCCTGTCCCAAAAACAAAAACAAAAACAAAAACAAAAACAAAAACAAAAACAAAAACAAACAAAAGAGGAAAGTCTGGAGAGGATGTTCAGTGGTTCACATGCTTGTTGCACAAGCATGAGGACCTGAGTTCAAATCCCTAGAGCCCATGTGAAGCCAGGTGTCTGAAGTCTCAATGCTCCCAAGGTGAAATCAAACACAAAGACAATAGAATCCCTAGAAACTC
>CACVCL010022987.1:0-27474 GCA_902729485.2 Mus minutoides
GGTGGAAGAATAACATGAACTAACTAGTTCCCCCTGTGCTCATGTCTCTAGCTGCATATATGGAAGAAGATGGCCTAGTTGGCCATCATTGGGAGGAGAGGCCCCTTGGTCATACAGACTCTATATGCCCCAGTACAGGGGAATGCCAGGGCCATTATGTGGGAGGGGGTGGGTAGGGGAGCAGGGCGGGGATGCGGGAAGGTAAGGGGAAATTTCTGGATAACATTTGAAATGTAAATGAAGAAAATATCTAATAAAGAGAAAAAAAAAAAAAAAAAAAAACTCCTAAGATGACAGTTGTCTCTTGATGTTACATTTGTAGAAAAAGAATCCAACTCACTCAATCCTGTGGTTCCCTTATGGTGATATACGTTCAATTATAACTATTTTTTATTGGCACCCATAAGCAGCTTTCCATAGAAAAACAACAATAACAGAGTTAAAAGATTGAGGGCATGCCTTAATCATTTGTTGACATTTTATGAACATGGCCACATATGCAGTCTAAGATCACACTCTAAAAATTTAATAATCACTGTATTGGACTTTGTAAAAATGTAATATAAAGGTTTTTTATTGCTAATTCATTCATTCTCTCTTTCTTTCTTTCTTTCTTTCTTTCTTTCTTTCTTTCTTTCTTTCTTTCTTTCTCTCTCTCTCTCTCACTCTCTCTCTCACATACACACACACACACACACACACACATACATGCATGCACACACACACACACACACACAAATCTCAAAACAAACAAAAAATGGCGTGATACCTTTTGAGTTTAGGGAATCCTTAAAAATTAACATGTATTAGCACATGCGATCATTAAAATAAACATATAATATACACATCAGTATCCCTAATGAACAGATAAAAAAACCAAATGCATTACCTTTGTCTTATATCTTAAATTAGCGAGCTTGATTTCAAATCCAGCTTTTCTGTACTTTGAAGTCCATGTTCTTAGCTACTAGGTCTACCTCCAAACTGTTTTATATAGTGCAATGGGAGAATCTCTGTAAATATGGTTCAGCACAACTTAGTTGCTAGTATTGCTTCAAAATTCAAGTCTGACAATACTCAGCTAATTTTATGTGTATTTAAGTACAATACAACTTGGAAAACTTGTCTCAAAAGTATATAACACTATTGCCATAGAGATACAATGCATTCCTGCCTGAAAGGGGGGGTACATGTTATTTTAAGAACCTGGGGGGGGGTAGGGATCTGGTGAGGCTAGGGCTATACTGAAAAGGCAGAGGCCATCCAGACTATTCACCACCACTGGTCTTACTTGGGGAACTTGGGCAAGCCAAGTATGGTCTGGCCCTATTGATAATGCAGGAACCAGCCACCTAGGTTCCTCCATGCTTAGCCTCCTGGGTAGGAAGCAGATTATGTTTTACATGTTTAACATTTCTGTATTGCCTACTTCATGTCTGTTAGCCCAAGATCCTCTGGGGTCCGCAAAATGCAACAGACTTGCCAATGCTGTACATTAAGATAGATCAAAAACTTTAACTGATTTTGTGCTTCATTTTCATTAGTACTTTGCCATCAAAACATTCTCTTTCCAAACTTTGTATTCTCAGCTGCTAACAGATGCTATTTTAGTTATAATCAGAATTTTCATATTTCAAAAATTTACTCAATTAAAATTAAACTATTTATTTTATATAAATACCTAAAAGCATTATTAATGGATTATTTAATAAATACTAAAATCATCATTGTATGCCATGTTAAATTATCCCATAATTTCACTTTATATTCATATCTTTGTAAAGGACATATGGCCAAAGTAGTATTCCAAGTATATTATAGGAATTCAACAATATTTTATGAAGTAAACTAAATGTAGAAAAAAATGAGACACAAATTTCAAGTTGCTGTATGAAAGAACATTTGAAAATGATACATATATATGTTTATGCACGTGTATTATACTTCATTTAATTAAGAAAATCCTTTGATGTCACTGAAAACTAATGTGCATTCATTTGGATAATAAAATGGCAAAGCAAAACAAACAAACAAAACTAGATGTAGTAAGTCAGGAGGAAATGAAAAGTTACTCTGCCCGAAGTTCACATTTTCTTCTTTGATCTAAGTAGAAAGAGAAATTTAAATGAAGTCTTACTGTTTACATTGTTCATTTGATAATAATGGGAAAGTAATCAGGGCTTTACATAAACAACACTACTTAAAAACACTGAAAAATAATATAAAGGAAAGATGTCACAAAGATTGTATAAGAAGACATGCAGGAAAATAATGAATAGCATCTCCTGAAACAGCTTTACTCTTTAACAGAGATACTAAATTACTCTGCCTTGAAACTAAAGAATAGGGATAGTAGTAGTGAAGTAGTAAGGATAGTAAGAAGTAGTGAAGAATTGAATAAATGTGGTAAGACTTGATTTAATCAAACAATTAAATATTGCTGACTTCTTAGGCAATCTTTATTATCACAGTTCTCATTCAGGTTGGTTCAGAACAGGGTAACTGGCAGTTCTAGCCTGTGGAGCTGGCTCACTGCATTGCTAATACTGGAACACACGTGCTTTGGAAACTGAAAAACAAAAGGGAGTGTTGGCTTTGGAAGGTTACCAGTGCTCTGTGCTAAACAGAAAATTACTTCCCTCTTCCCAGACATACTAGTTTCAGATAGAAAAGAAAAAGAAAGACAATATATATCAGGGATCACCTTTCAATATGCTTAAACAGGAAAATATTTATAATCCTCCTAACTCTGTAAACTGTGGCAAAAAAAGAAATAGTTCTGTCTCCCATGGTTTCAGAAAGGACATTCAAACCTTCAACAGATAGTTGCTCACTGTATAGTCTATTGAGGTCAGAGCTTACTAGATGTTTGGCATGTGGTGGAAATGGAGAAGTATCCAGAGCAAAACTGACATGATTTTAGGAGAGGGGGAGTGTTGTGAGAGCAGAGAGAAGGCAGGTGAATTCAGTCACCCTGGACCTTTTAGGTATTGTTTTTAATTTGGTAAATTATCAGAAAGCATAAAAAAAATAGGAAAGGAAATGTGTTTAAAATGATGTAAGGTCCTAAAATACCCCATAGAAAATTTTCTCAGTACAAATACAGACTATGGAGTATTATAGCTAAAATCCTCATCTTAGTATTATAGCTAAAATCCTCATCTTCATCTAATGGTAAAAAAAAACCAAAGGAAGCAGTGTCTTATTTTATTGTTGTTGTTGCTGTTGTTGTTTTGTTTTTAATTGAAAATAGATTGTTTTCTCATATAATATATCCTGACTCTCCTTCCCTCTTCTCAAAACCGGCTCCCATTTGGGTCATTCCCTTTTGTAATAAGGGAATGTCTTATAAGAAAGGACATAAGAAAACACTATTCTACAAGATAATAATAAAAATACAATATAATAAAATAAATCAAAACTAAAACATTAGAATAAGACAAGACAAACAAACAGAAGGAACAGAGCCCAAGAGAAGGCACAGGTATTAGACATCCACTAATCCACACACTTAGCAATCTCAGGAAAACAACTAAAAAGGAAGCCATAATATGTACACAGAGAACATAGTAGAGAACCATGCAGATACTGTGCATTCTACCTCAGTCTCTGTATTCATCTGATCTCTGATCATGCTGAATAAGAGAGCCTTGTTTTCTAGCTCTCTTCCATCTCTGTGGATCATATACATTCTTTACCCTCTTTAGGGGTTTCCTGGAGCCTTGAAGGGAGGGATTTAATGGAAACCTCCCTTTCAGGGTTGAGTGTTCTGAAGTCTCTCACTCCTTGCAAAATGTGTAGTTATGGGTCTCTATAGTATTCCCATCTGCTGCAGGAGATTACTTCCCTGATGATGGCTAAGATACTGATCTGTGAATACAGCAGAATGAGGAGACAATTTCTTCATTGTTTCAGGAAAATTCAGAGATCATTCTTTATATTGAGTAAATCTGTTATAAATGCCCCTTTCTGTCTTCTGTTGTGGACATATCTTTACTCTGAGAGACTTTCACCTGAGCAGCTTCTCCAGCTTTATTCCATGATTTTATACTCACCCATCAATTATTGTGTTACGCATTTGTGTATTTGTTCACTGAAGATACACCATGACAGAAACCCATAAGAAGGAGTTTGTGTGTGTGTGTGTGTGTGTGTGTGTGTGTGTGTGTGTGTGTGTGTATGTACTGTATGTATGTATGTATGTTTTGTACAATATTGCATTGTTACAGTAGCAGCAAAGGATCATTCAGGAAAAATAATTCCTTTTGGTAAAGAAAATGGAGTGGAGACATTCCTGCTAGATAGGTTAATATATTGGCTAAGAGTCAAGCCCTCAGAAAGATGGGTATCACTTATGCCAAACTAAAGAGATAGGAGAAATAGTTATCCCTTAAATGATATAATCTACTTTTTTACTTCCCAGAATTCCTGCCTTCCTTAGAGTCACTATGGAGCAGATGTGAAGTTCTATTAGGTTTCTGAATCATTACTGATCCCATCTCATAAAGGCAGAACTTCCCTTTATCACTTTTGGTTTTCTTGTATTTCTTTTGTAATCTTTTTTTTTTTTTTTGTTTTTTTGTTTTTTTTGTTTTGTTTTGTTTTTTCGAGACAGGGTTTCTCTGTGTAGCCTTGGCTGTCCTGGAACTCACTCTGTCTTTTCTTTTCTCTTTTCTTTTCTTTTCTTTTCTTTTCTTTTCTTTTCTTTTCTTTTCTTTTCTTTTCTCTTCTCTTCTCTTCTCTTCTCTTCTGTTCTTTTCTCTCTTTATTTTTTCTTTTTTTCCTTAATTATTGAGGTATTGTTACTCTGTAGCCCTGGCCCTCACTATATAAACAGGTTGTCCTTGAACTCTGAACTCACAGAGATCTGCTTGCCCCTTTCTTCTTTGTGCTGGGATTAAATGTGTACATCGTCATGCCTGGCCCCGAGGCTTCCTTCTTTGAGACAATTATTTAAATCTATTTTAGTGACTAAGAACCTTAAGACAGAATCCAATTTCCTAGTTAATATGTAATGACTCTAAAAGAGCTCACCAAAATTTCTAGTAACAAAAGTAGGTGCAAGGTAACTTATATTTACGACTTGGTCAGGAAGCATTTATTTAATGGATCAAATAAAGCAATATTTTTTGTTGTGCCTGAGAATAAACTCAAAGCTTAAAATGAGGAAAATGTTTTACCACTAGCACAGTTAGTGATTTCCTCCAATTATCACCATCTAAAGTTGCTGAACACTGTTTGCCAAAAATAGGATGCCATCAATTCCAGAAATGATGTGTATAATTGAAGGAGAGTTTTCATATCACATTATTGTTTAATAATTATAAAATTGTACATTAAAATTCACAAATAAAGATTTACCCACACACAAATTTTACTAATACCCTGCGGTCAAGAAACTATGTTGGTAAAATATAAAACCAAATGGAAAGAAGTTCTGTTTTTATAATACACTGACTAATAAGAAATGACCAAATATAGCCATAAATGTTCTTAGATGGATATTTAGATAAGAATTTTTGAAGTTATTTACTGAAGGTTTAGATAAAAAAATAGTTCTTTGAGGTGTTAAGAAAAGAAATAAGAAAATCAGAAAACATTGCTATATCAATAGTGTTAATCTATTACATTTAGTAAATCCATTTAAAGTTTCTTAACAATTATTGAAGATTAACAGTATAAAACAACCTAAGCTATATGAAATAAGGTTTAATCAAAGTCTATTTAGAATGTCCAGTCAACTAGTCAATTAACATTTGAAAATATAATGACAGACATAGTATGCATGATTGCTTTTTGAAGGAAAGACAGGGTTATAAATGTTAGGAGGGAATACACGCAAACAGCCATCCATTCTGAGGAATTGTAGCAAATGGTCAATATGTTGCTTATATTTTAGAGAAAAAAGAAGAATCCCCAGCGACAACAGCAGTTCTTTATGGAAGCCAATGGATATTTTGAGGCAATCAAATGAATATGAATTTAAATATATTAATAACTGCATTATGGGATATATTTGCTTTTATTTTATATGTATTAGGATTAAAGATACGTTTAATTTGGTCTATTTACTTCAAATTTAATTTACATTTAAATTATTTATTTGGAATGAGTAAGTAGGAATTCAGAGAAACACAATCTTCCCCGAGACCTTCATTTTTCACAATGAAACTGTCATTCATGATCACACTAAATCATGTTGAGTTGGAATGAGAAGAACATATGCTAAACGTTGATTCTCCTCCATTGCTATCCAACCTTAAGAAAATGCTGCCAAGTGACTAAGGAGATAATTCTAGCCCAAGTCTTTGGGAGGCCAGATACAAGTCCTACCATTATTCTAAATATCACAAAGAAAAAGTATCTCATTCAGAAAAATATTAATTTAGTTTTTTTCTCATAATGCATCATCTATATCTCCAATAATATATGATTTTATGATCGAATACATAATGTCATAAAATATGTGTTAAAATGCAAACTATTAAAGGTGTACCTGAAGGAACTATTGAGAATATGCATTGGTCAGGGATCACACTGACTAGAGAAATGAAAAACAAGAGGGTAATAAAGACAAGACGATAATATCCATGTTATCCTCTAGATGGGAAAGAAAGCCTTCTCCTAATTATTTTTTCTTAAACTTGTCATTTAGGAAATGTGTATGATTTCATATATCTAATTTAATACTGCTACTTCCTCACACTAGATAATAATCTGTAAAGAAATGGCAAACAATTTTAAATAATCCGATTACATTAAAATTCTCTAAAATTATATCATTATTACTCAAAAAGGTAGATGCATTTAATTGATCCTAAAGAAATGTTGCTAGTTTAAATCACATGTGCACTGAAGTACAGAAGGAGAGTTGTATCTGCCATCCTGGTGATATCAATCATGGTCAGTATGATGAAGTATCGGATGCTCAGCGAGCTGTCTGGTTACTGTTCAAGAACATTGCTTGTGCCGTTCCTTTGGTGGTTTCAGCCAGACCTTTAAAAGAGGCTGTTCAATTTTCCATATGCTTGTCATTTCTTGGCAAAATTATTTTTAGAACAAAACACCCAATTGTCATTTTAATGTCTTCTCTCCACTTATTGATGATAAAACAGTCTGAAAAATGAAGCCCTTTATAGGGAACAATGAACAATAAATGTGAAATTTCCATGCTCCCATAGCCTTAAATCCCCAGGTTTCCCTAAACAAGAGAGCTTCCAGTGTCTTTAGAGTCCTGAGGATGGAGAGACAGTTTTTGCATAATTCGATGCTGTGTTATATCAACTAGTTTATTAAATTATTTAAATCATCCTTAAAAGCTAAAGATATTGTTACAGATCAACCAATCCCTTAATTCTTAGAAAAATCACTTCTTATTTGGAAAGTGAATAATTGAATTAGAAATGCCTTTACAAACATGATTCAGGAGCTTTTTTTTTTTTTTTTAATTTCAGTATATCTCTTTTTTTTTTTGAAAGGTGAAAAATTTAGTTTTTAAAAAAATATTTACAATAGTAAACTTTTAGATTCCCATTTATATTAAATGATTTTAAAACCTGGAAGATTAGTGAGAGTTTAAACACAAATGTGGAATTGTGCTAAAAACATCCATCTGGCTGAAGAAACTCGATTTCTTTGTTTTGGCTCCTCCATGATTAAGTTTAGAAAGCAAGTAAAAGAAAGCATAGACATCCTCATTGGATGTCTCTGGGTCAGTGAAACACAAGGTCTGAACAAATGTTCATGCTCTCAGAGTTAACTGAACAAGAGGAGGGATACTGGGTGATTGTTGTCAGTACTGAATAGAATGTGCTGTGCTGCGTCGGTGACACAGTGCTTGGCTCCTTGTCTAACAAGTGTCTGGTTTCCTTTCAGTTTGTTTTCTCTGGCTTCTCTCCATGCCCATGAGTGGAAAACTAAAGTGAACTAAAGACTTTAGAATCACACAGAAGGGAACTTCAAGTCTGAGGGTACTCCCAGGAGAGACAGAAATTATCTATTTCATTTAATGTAGGCCCAGTGTTGAAGTGCTACACATACTATTGTTATTTTATCACAACAAGCTGTTCTATCAGAAGATGTGGCTGTGTTGAAAAACTCCAAACAGCTGGAGTAAACATGGACTGTGGCAATGCTATTTAAAGAATATGTAAACATTACTTTTAAACTGGGTCAGTGAAAAGAAAAACATTTAAAATAAGATATAAGCACATTCTGGAGGTACTAAAGAAGGAAGCTACTTAAAAAAAAAAAAGACAAGGAAATAAACAAGGAGCAGTGAGAGGCAGGGGTGAAGTTGAGGGAGATAGAAAAAGGAGAAGAGAGAAGAAGATAATTTTAATTAAAGCTCTTGTGCATTGATATTTTGTGTTAGCCTTGAGTCAGGGTTCACATGGAATCTATTCAAGTGCTTTACTACCCTCAAATGAAAGATCAAATTGTCATACTTATGAATAGAGTTATAATAATTTTACTTGTTGAATTTAATATGTGATATTAGGTTAGTGATGTTTTAGCATTGCTTGATTTTGATGTTTGTCTTATGGCGAATTTAATTGTACAGCTTCTAAATATGACTGAGATTTGACTATGCCTAGCTCACTTAATATGCCTGTATGTATGTATATATATATATATATATATATATATATATATATATATATATATATATGGTCGATTTAAAAAACGCATAAATTAGGATATTTCACTAATATTTACATGGTGTGTTATTGTTTTTTCTTTTCTCTAGAAAGCTTGACAATTTTAGAGATTGTAACTTCTTAGTTACTATTGTATTGCTGTGAAGAGACACCATTACCGAGGCATCTCTTACAGAAGAAAACATTTACAGAAGTAAGCATGGGCTTGATTATAGGTCAAAAGTTTATCGTCATGGTGAGGAGCATGATACATGTAGGCAGTATCTGGAGCAGTAGATAAAAGACATATACTGATTCGGGGAGACAGAGAGAGAGAGAGAGAGAGAGAGACAGAGACAGAGAGAGAGACAGAGAGAGACAGAGAGAGAGAGACAAAGAAAGAGACAGAGAGAGAGACAGAGAGAGAGAGACAGAGAGAGAGAGAGAAAACACACACACACACACACACACAAACACAAAAAGATAGCCTCAGCAGGGGGGCTTTGGCTTTGGAATCTCTAAGTTTCCTCCACCCCCAAAGATACACTTCTTCCAACAAGCTACCTCATAAACAATTCGTGCCATGTGATGATGACTAACACTCAAATTTGTGTATCTCTATGTGGAACATTATTATTCAAACCACCAGAGTAACAAAAACATGTTATTGTTTATTTATTTAAGATTTCAAAACTTACCATCATGCTGTGGGAGTTAAGCTTGTCTTGTCAATAACGCCATATTAATATGGTTATCATCCAATACACAGAAACAATTGTAAATGTTCTACTTAATGACATAAATATATAATGTTATTTAATAATTTCAATATTTTAAATAATATCCTCTAAAATTATAATCTGATTACTTGGCATTCTCTCTTTGGCTGTTCTTAAAAAGAATCAAGTTTTTAAATTCACTTTTTTCTTTACATTAAACACACTTTTAATCTACTTCCCTTGTAAGAAGAAATTAAACTCTACTTTGAGCACTGAATGGTCCTTGGAATATACTTAGTGATCAGAGAAAAATAACCATGTTTACCATGGTGTTACACCTCTATATCCATTGAGAGATAAAATAATTTTAAAGAAAAGACACAAAATTAGTTACTTAAGTAAATACTTTTTTGCTTTAAATTATTAAGTGATTAATCAGTGAAGCCTTTATCTTAATAAGCTATCTCAGCTAATTTTTTTCATTCTGATATATTTATGTAAATTTTTGTAAAAAATGTACAGTTTTAGACTAAAGGAATTGTATCCATCATGAAACAATAAACTACATATGCAGTTAAATTTCATTTGCTTGACCGTGGTTCAACATTTTAGCATTATTAATACCAGGTGCAATCAAGTGACCCAGAGTGAAAATTGTCATGACCTTGAAATCTATTTTAGTTGTATAAATTCAAGTTTGGTCTGTTTTCTTTTGTTCATATATGGTTTTCATGCCTTACACTACCCAGTGTCGGTATAAAAGATCTCATAAAAAGTATGGAAATGGAAATCTCATTCACAGAGCACATGTTCCAAGTAGTCACAGGGTATGCAGAAGTCACAGGGACCATATGTTTTCCTTTTACTATCACATAAAAGGATTTTGAATGGCTCTTTGTAAATACAAAAGCATATTTAAATTCAAACCAGGTTTTTGGATTAGGTATAATGTTTTAGATCATATGCAAGTCTCTCTCTCTCTCTCTCTCTCTCCATATATATATATATATATATATATATATATATATATATATATATATATATATATATATACATATGATGTGAATGCATACATTTTTGTAAGTGTAAAGAAGATACCCTGGACTACATGTGTACAAACACAAATCAGACAAAAGCCGACTGTATGTTCTCTATGGTACTAGCTTGTATGCATCCATAACTATAATTAAAGCATTAATTCCATTATTTCAATGTTCAATTTTCTTCTGTCCATGGTAATCCCCATGAAACAAATAAAAAGTCAGCTACTGTGTGTTCAACATGCAGATTATCTTCTGACAAATTTCACAAATCAACTTGAATTTAATACAAGTCTTAAACACTTGCACATAAAAGGAAACAGAGTGCTGAGTGTCAATCTCAGAACCTGCAAGATCTTCCAAGACACCCAGACTTACTACTAATGCCCTCTCAACAAGATATTCTGGCAGTATAATGTACCAGGGCCTTAAGCATAACTCACAAATGAGAACAGAAATGATAAGTCATTTGGTTGTAAGTTTTTACTTTTTTTTTTTTTTTTTTTTTTTTTGGTTTTTCGAGACAGGGTTTCTCTGTATAGCCCTGGGTGTCCTAGCACTCACTTTGTAGACCAGGCTGGCCTCGAACTCAGAAATCCGCCTGCCTCTGCCTCCCTAGTGCTGGGATTAAAGGCGTGCGCCACCACGCCCGGCTGGTTGTAAGTTTATTAGGCTGGGTATCTTCTTCATTCTGTCTTACAGTTATCTGAACAAGGAGGTATCAGACTTTCTAAAGCTAGCAAGACCACTCAGGAAAATTATATTCTTATTTATATTATAGTTAAAAGGTTCACAGTAAGCGTGTTGTACTGTTTAATGTACTATGACATGGATCATGTGATGAGATGAAGAGGCCACGTGGACAGAGTCAGACGGAACACACATGTGCAAAGGGATTGTGCCCCTTTTCATAATTTATTTTCTTCTCTCTTTTTGCATGATTGCTATGGTTGTTATTTCCTTTTGCACTATGACGGGGCTCAGATAACATGAAGACCATATTTCTCTTCAGTCTTCACAAGATACTAAAAAGAATCACTAAAACTGAAACCTGTACTGAAGCTCAAGTATTGTAGGTAACATAAAGTAGGGAAGCCTGCTGTTCCTTACATTTCTTATAGATTACACAGATATTTTCTTCAATAATTTCAACTCATTATAATGTGAAAACTACTATCCAGTTCTCAGGGTTTTTACTCTGGTGCTCATCCTTTTTTTGTTTTCACTACTATTATTATGTATTTAATTTGCCAACATGAGGTCACTGATAGCAACAAAAAAGAAGGGAGTGGTAGATTGGTGAATGGATGTAGATTTGATTAGTTGATGGACACATCTTCCATTGGATTGAACATTGCATGTCCTTTCAAATTTTGATTGGTTGATAATAATTTTATGGTTAGGTTTCTGCTTTGTCTTCTAATTCTCTCTTGAATTTGTACTGCCAATCTCAATCAGTGTAATGGAAATTTCTATAAAAAATACATCAATATATTTCAGTTTACAGCATGTATCAGAAGGTTACTGAACTCCCTAATCCTTCATGCTTTAGACCATGTCTTTAGTTAGCTCAGATAGAAAACTATTTGACATTTCTCTAACTCATTATTTTCCAAGTTTCTTGTCATATCTTTTGGCTATTTCTCTTTTTCTGAATATGCTTTAATATCCTACATTGATATTTTTCATACATTCCCTATAAAATATTACCACAGAAATTATTCTGCTTATATTCACATTTCAAGACAAATAACCTTTAAAATAGATTTTTGAGTGCCTTAGATTAATCCACAAATCATGTTAGTATTTAAGAAAAATCCCAGCTCTCACAAATTCACCATCATCTGATTCAAACCAGTTTAGATAAGGTTTTATCCATCTGAAATAACTTAAATTATTTTTTTAATTATGTTGATGAGAAAGCAAGCATGAATAACCCATAATTTCTTTCAACAACCAAAAGTCCTAGCTGCTTTTAATTTGTATATGCCCGTTTCTACTGCTGCTGCCCCATTGTAAGAATCAACATCATAAATCTATAGTGAAATAATAGTTCAGATGGATTGAAGCTGCATCCAATAAGTGACCATTTCACCAAACTTCATTCCTCAGACACCATATAAATACCACACTTTGTTTTATCCTTTCAGTGGATCAATGGCAAACAGCTTTTTATTATTTACTTATTTATTCAGTGTTAGTGTGGAATTAGCCCAGACCATGACCAGCTTCTATTATTAAGTCATATCTCTAACCTTATTATTTCTTAATTTTGATTATTATGCATTTGTTATAGTAGGTATTAATGAGATTCTATATGATGGTTATGCACTATAAAGTTCTCTTGTACCAAATTCTTACAGTCTTTCTAGTCAATGTTCTACTGCTATGAACAGACACTATGGCCATAGCAACTTTTTATAATAGAATCCACTTAAGGGGATGTTTACAGTTTCAATTTAGTCCATTATTATCATAACAGGAAACATGGTAGCACAGATGCAGAAATGATGCTGAAGAAGGAGCTGAGAGCTACATTCTGACCCACAAGCCTGGAGAGGGTGTCTAGCCTTTTCACATGGTCTTTTGAAACATCAAAGCCCATTCCCAGAGACCACATAGTCTAATGCTGTCCAATAGTGCCACTCACTGATAAACATGCAATCAAAAATGTGAACTTATGGGGACCAATCTGATTCACACCACCATGTTTGTCTCTGTCACTTGTTTATGAGCTTATCTAACTACTGATCTTATTACTCAATGTGCTCACATCCTGCCCTTCAGTATTTTCACTTGCATATGCTCCATATGTAAAGGGCTCACTCAGAGATCTCATTTCTTTCTGTTCCAAAACTGTTAATTAGCCATGGATCTTTTAATACCTTTTATAACTATATTATTTCTAAATCTCATTCCCCATCAGTTTAATATCTCTCTATTTTCTCACATATTTATTGCTTTTATGGGACTATGATTTATGTATTTTCCTATTATAGTTTATGTTGTCCGGTATCCACCAGAGAAAAATATTTGAACTCAGGTTCAAATCAATAAAACGCCTCAATTAGCCAACTGGTAACTACACTGGTGTTGGGGATCTCAGTGCAGTCAACCCTTCTTAGGTTGTACTTTTAAAAAGAAAATCCACATTCTTACTTGACACACCTCAGCTAGTAAAAGCTTGTAGCCAGAAGTATAAGTACAGAGGTACAAATGTTGTTATATTTAATGACATTTCCAGAACTATGAACTTTGATGGATTATGTTTTTTTTCCCTAATTTTAGAGGGAGTGGCTGCCTACATGATAAGTCTTCATGGAATGAGTGATACTACCATCCTAGACCCTTGTCCTAAGGGTCTGGGCTGATACATATGAGTGTAGTCGCAAAAACTTGAAGAGAAAAGCTTAAAACATAAATATTTTAAGTCAATCAGATATGGGTAGTGTTTTAGTACAATTAGTAAGACAGTATCACGGCAGGAAAGAAGAAAACAACACTCCCGAAGCTCATTAGTGTGACTTTCTTCAAGCTGATTAGTTCCCGCTGCCACTTCTCCATAGGTGTCTAGAAAATTTCAGAATGATTAATTTCATTTTGTACAGGTGATCTTAAGCTTCTATTCAGGTGCAATGAATAATGAACCACAGATTTTTGTCTCTGACTATTAATATTCTAATCTATCAGACCTAAAATGTCCTCTGGTGGTAAGCAGACTACTACAAAATTCAACTTAATTTCAACTAATACCTTCAATATTTTTTTTCAAAACTTGAATTATTTCCATTTTCATTTCTTCTCTTCCCATCTTCTTCCAATCATTCCAAAATAATGTATTGAAAACCATTAGAATTTTATGAATTGTATCATCACTAATAAGTGAAATAATATGCAATTGGTAGTATACTTATTAAAAGTATTAACAATAATTTTGTATGTATATTATTGCATATATTTAAATCATATATGTCATATTCTGCACATGAAGACACTCGTGTCATTCCATGTATTTATGATAATTATGTAATTATTTTATTAGTTTACATTTCAAATGATGTCCTCCTTCCCAGTTTACACTCTACAAACCTTCCATCCCATTACCCTTCCCTTTGCCTAAATAAGGGTACTTTTCCACCCACTCACCCATTCCCTCCTCATGGCTCTAGTATCCCATAAACTGAGGCATCAAGCCTCCACAGGACTAAAAGCCTCCCCTCCCATTAATGCCAAATAAGGTCATCCTCTGCTGTCTATGTAGCTGGAGCCATGGGTCCATCCATGAATGCTCTTTGGTTGGTGTTCAATCTTAAGATTTAAAAAGAAAAAGAACAAGTTTTGTGTGAATTCAAACAAAAAATAAAAGTGTGTGTTCCTAATCAGAGAGAGATTTCAGGGAGAATAGGACTGTGGCATGCCCATGTCTCCCCACACTATGATCCAAGACTGATTGTCTTCATACATTGCAAACCAACTTTTCCCATCCAATGAGGATAGGAAAGTGTTTAACTGAAGAGAAGTTCTGTTGTGTGTGAACCCTTTGATTTTTTATTGTTTTAGGTATAGTTTGAGATAGGAATTATTAGAAAGGCCTTAGACACAAATATAACAAAATGTTACATCAATAAAATCAGTGAAAGGTTTCAAAAATTCTTCATAGATGACAGACAGTATACTGCATTGAAACTGACAGAAGGCAAGGAAGAAGACTCACACACAGATAGCCATCTGATCTAGGCTGGCCTGAACCTTTCTATTCATTGTGAGGAAATTATGATTGGAGGAAAGGCTGACTTACACTGGGAAAGACTGCAGATTAGACATTTTATGTGGCGTGAGCCTGGGCAGGAAATAAGAATGAATGTCACTAAACACATAAATGTGAGGCAATAAATTACAAATCTGCTTAGGGTTGAGGTGAAAAATTAAATAGGGTATAAGTTACTTTTTCTTGTTGCTTTGAAAAAACAAACTAACTTATAGGAGGGGACACATATTTTGCTTAGAGTTCCAGAGGCTAAGCATTGATTGCTGGTTGGGAGAATGGCAGTTAACACAAGATATGATGGAAGGTAGAACACAGAGAGCTCACATGTTGAACTGTCAAGATTTGGGAGATGATTAAAAATAACGTTATATCTAAACTTTGTCTCTGTAACTCCTTCATGGGTATTTTGTTTCCTATTGACAGGAGGAATGAAGTCTCCATGTGCTTGTCTTCCTTCTTGATTTTCTTCTGTTTTGCAAATTGTATCTTGGGTATTCTAAGTTTCTGGGCTAATACCCATTTATCAGGGAGCGCATATCCAATGACTTCTTTTGTGAGAACAGGTGTCTCTAGCTCTACATGAAGCAGAAGATGGCCTAGTAGGACATCATTGGGAGGAGAGGCCCCTTGGTATTGTAATCTTTATATACCCCAATACAGGGGAATGCCAGGGCCAAGAAGTGGGAGTGGTGGGCAGGAGAACAGGGCGGCAGGGGGGGTGAACTTAGGGGATAACATTTGAAATGTAAATTAAGAAAATATCTAATAAAAAATCAAAAAAAAGAAAAAAATATAATGTTATATTATTGTTACCATATTGTTTGACCAGTCAAGTATGCTTTCTCTAAAAAAGTGTATTTTATTGAAGAGCAGCCTTAGTCCATGGTGATCTGACAGGATGCATGGGACAATTTCAATATTTTTGAATATGTTGAGGGCTGTTTTGTGGCCAACTATGTGATCAATTTTGGAGAAGGTGCCATGAGGTGCTGAGAAAAAGGTATATCCTTTTGTTTTAGGATGAAATGTTCTGTAGATATCTGTTAAGTCCATTTGTTTCATAGCTTCCATTAGTTCGACTGAGTCTCTGTTTAGTTTCTATTTCCAGGATCTGTCCATTGATGAGAGTGGGGTGTTGAAGTCTCCCACTATTATTGTGTGAGATGCAATGTGTGTTTTAAGCTTTACTAAAGTTTCTTTAATGAAAGTGGCTGCTCTTGCATTTGGAGCATAGATATTCAGAATTGAAAGTTCCCCTTGGAAGATTTTGCCTTTGATGAGTATGAAGTGCCCCTCTTTGTCTCTTTTGATAATTTTGGGTTGAAAGTCTATTTTATTCGATATTAGAATGGCTACCCCAGCTTTTTTCTTCGGGCCATTTGCTTGGAATATTGTTTTCCAGCCTTTCACTCTGACGTAGTATGTGTCGTTTTTCCTGAGGTGTGTTTCCTGTAGGCAGCAAAATGTTGGGTCCTGTTTATGTAGCGAGTCTGATAGTCTATGTCTTTTTATCAGAGAATTGAGTCCATTGATATTAAGTGATATTAAGGAACAGTAATTGTTGCTTCCTGTCATTTGCTCTTCAATAACAACATAAGTAGCAGAACACCATCATTCACTTGGAAACTGAACAACAGTCTACTCAATGATACTTTGGTCAAGGATGGAATAAGGAAAGAAATTAAATACTTTCTAGAGTTTAATGAAAATGAAGCCACAACATACACAAATTTATGGGACACAATGAAAGCATTCCTGAGAGGTAAATTCATAGCTCTGAGTTCCTACCAAAAAAGAAAAAAAAAAAAAAAAATGGAGAGAGCTTACACCAGTAGCTTGGCAGCACATCTGCAAGCTCTAGAACAAATGAAAGCAAAGTCACGTAAGAGAGTAGACTGCAGGAAATGATCAAACTCAGGGGTGAAATCAACCATGTAGAAACAAAAATAACTATCCAAAGAATCAATCAAACCAGGAGCTGGTTCTTTGAAAAAGTCAACAAGATAGATAAACCCTTGGCCAGACTCACTAGAGGGCACAGGGATAGCATCCAAATCAACAAAATCAGAAATGAAAAGGGAGACATAACAACAGATGCTAAGGAAATTCAAAACACCATCAGATCCTTCTACAAAAGGTTATATTCAAAAAAACTGGAAAATCTGGACGAAATGGATAACTTTCTAGACAGATACCAAGTTCCAAAGTTAAACCAGGATCAGATTAATGACCTAAACAGCCCTATATCTCCTAAAGAAATAGAAGCAGTCATTAATAGTCTCCCAACCAAAAAAATCACAGGACCAGATGGGTTTAGTGCAGANCCTTCTACAAAAGGTTATATTCAAAAAAACTGGAAAATCTGGACGAAATGGATAACTTTCTAGACAGATACCAAGTTCCAAAGTTAAACCAGGATCAGATTAATGACCTAAACAGCCCTATATCTCCTAAAGAAATAGAAGCAGTCATTAATAGTCTCCCAACCAAAAAAATCACAGGACCAGATGGGTTTAGTGCAGAGTTCTGTCAGACCTTCAAAGAAGACCTAGTTCCAGTATTCTCAAAGTATTCAACAAAATAGAATCTGAAGGTACACTACCCAATTCATTCTATGAAGCCACAATTACTCTCATACCTAAACCACACAAAGACACAACAAAGATAGAGAACTTCAGACCAATTTCCCTCATGAATATCGATGCAAAAATACTCAACAAAATTCTCGCCAACCGAATCCAAGAACACATCAAAACAATCATCCATCATGACCAAGTAGGCTTCATCCCAGGAATGCAGGGATGGTTGAACATACGGAATTCCATCAACGTAATACACTATATAAACAAACTCAAAGATAAAAACCACATGATCATCTCCTTAGATGCTAAGAAAGCATTTGACAAAATCCAACACCCATTCATGATAAAGGTCTTGGAAAGATCAGGAATTCAAGGCCCTTACCTAAACATGATAAAAGCAATCTACAGCAAAACAATGTCCAACATCAAACTAAATGGAGAGAAACTGGAAGCAATCCCACTAAAACCAGGGACCAGACAAGGCTGCCCACTTTCTGCCTACCTATTCAATTTACTACTTGAAGTCCTAGCCAGAGTGATTCGACAACAAAAGGAGGTCAAGGGGATACAAATTGGAAAGGAAGAATGATAGTATATATAAGTGACCCCAAAAACTCCACCAGAGAACTCCTAAACCTTATAAACAGCTTTAGTGCAGTAGCTGGATATAGAATTAATTCAAACAAATCAATGGCCTTTCTCTATATAAAGGATGAACTGGCTGAGAAAGAGATCAGGGAAACATCACCCTTCACAATAGTCACTAACAATATAAAATATCTTGGTGTGACTCTAACGAAGGAAGTGAAAGATTTGTATGACAAGAACTTCAAATCTCTGAAGAATGAAATTGAGGAAGATCTCAGAAGATGGAAGGACCTCTGATGCTCATGGATTGGCAGAATCAATATAGTAAAAATGGCTATCTTGCCAAAAGCTATCTACAGATTCAATGTAATCCCCATCAAAATTCCAACTCAATTCTTCAAGGATCTAGAAAAGACAATTAGCAAGTTCATCTGGAATAACAAAAAACCTAGACTAGAGAAAACTCTTCTCAACAATAAAAGAACCTCTGGTGGAATCACCTTGCCTGACCTCAAGCTGTACTACAAAGCAATCATAAAAAAAACTGCATGGTACTGGTACAGCAACAGACAGGTAGATCAAAGGAATAGGATCAAAGACCCAGAAATGAATCCACACACCTATGGTCACCTGATCTTTGACAAGGGAACTAAAACTATCCAAGGGAAAAAAGACAGCCTTTTCAACAAATGGTGCTGGCACAACTGGCAGCTATCATGTAGAAGACTGGGAATTGATCCATTCTTATCTCCTTGTACTAGGGTCAAATCTAAGTGGTTGAAGGACCTCCACATAAAACCAGAGACACTGAAACTTATAGAGGAGAAAGTGGGGAAATGCCTCGATGATATGGGCACTGGGGAAAAATTCCTGAACAAAACAGCAAAGGCTTATTCTGTAAGATCAAGAATTGACAAATGGGACCTCATTAAGTTGCAAAGCTTCTGTCAACAAGGGAAAAGGGCGACCAACAGATTGGGAAAGGATCTTTACCAACCCTAAATCGATAGGGGACTGATATCCAATATATATAAAGAACTCAAGAAGGTGGACACCAGAAAATCAAATATCCCCATTAAAAAGTGGGGCACAGAGTTAAACAAAGATTTCTCAACTGAGGAATACCGAATGGCTGAGAAGCACTTGAAAAGATGTTCAACATCCTTAATCATCAGGGAAATGCAGATCAAAACAACTCTGAGATTCTACCTCACACCAATAAGAATGGCTAAGATCAAAAATTCAGGTGACAACTGATGCTGGCGTGGATGTGGAGAAAGGGGAACACTTCTCCTTGTTGGTGGGAATGCAAGCTGGTTCAACCACTCTGGAAATCATTCTGGAAGTTTCTCAGAAAATTGGACATAGTACTACCGGAAGATCCTGCAATACCCCTACTGGGCATATATCCAGAAGATATTCCATCTGGTAATAAGGACACATGCTCCACTATGTTCATAGCAGCCTTATTCATAATAGCCAGAAACTGGAAAGAACCGAGATGTCCCTCAACAGAGGAATGGATACAAAAAATTTGGTATATTTACACAATGGAGTACTACTCAGCTATTAAAAACTATAAATATATGAAATTCCTAGGCAAATGAATGGATCTGGAGGCCATCATCCTGAGTGAAGTAACCCAATCACAAAAGAACTCACATAACATGTACTCACTGATATGTGGATATTAGCCCAGAAACCTAGACTACCCAAGATACAATTTACTAAACACATGAAACTCAAGAAGGAAGATAAAAATGTGGACATGTCACCCCTTCCTAGAATTAAGAACAAAGCACACATTGAAGGAGTTACAGAGATCAAGTGTGAAGCTGAATCCAAAGGTTGGACCCAATGACTGCGGCTGCCAGGGATCCATCCCACAATCAGCCACCAATCATAGACACTATAGCATATGCCAGCAAGATAGTGCTGAAAGGGCCCGGATATAGCTGTCTCGTGGGAGACTATACCTATGCCTGGCAAACATGGAGGTGGAAGCTTACAGTCAGGTATTAGATGGAACACAGGGTTCCTAAGGAAGGAGCTAGAGAAAGTACCCAAGGAGCTGAAGGGTTTTCAACCCTATAGGTGGAAGAATAACATGAACTAACTAATACCCCCTGAGCTTATGTCTCTAGCTGCATATATAGAAGAGGATGGCCTAGTTGGCCATCATTGGGAAGAGAGGCCCCTTGGTCATGCAGACTTTATATGCCCCAGTATAGGGGAACATCAGGGCCAAGATGTGGGAGCGGATGTTTAGGGGAGCATGGCCGGGAGGGGGGAGGGTATAGGGAACTTTCTGGATAACACTTGAAATGTAAATGAAGAAATTATCTAATAAATGTTGAAATTTTTTTTTAAAAAGTGTATTTTATTTATTCCAATAATATAATTGTAAAATATTTTATAACAACATTGTCTCATCTTCAAGCTTGAGGTGCTCAGGAAATAATATTGTTTGTACTTCTTTAATCATGCTTTTAAGAAAGAAAATGGGTACTTAAATTAAGTCACTTTTCAGTATTAAAGTGTTGCTTTACATAGAAGAATTCACACAAAACATTTTGCCTTCAAAATATGTTATTTGTTTGATATTTTCAAGACTTATGCAATTTTTAGGAAATACTATGTATTTACTAAAAATGTAGGTAAATCATTAACTGGCAAAAATATATATTAGAAACATAATCTGATTGAACTTTGTATCGATATAATTTATGCAGACAGAGTGCAGACTTGGATAAAATCCTCCTGAAGCCAGTGAAAGAAAGTCAGCCAGACTAACAACTTATAAATAGTTTAAATCAGTTAATCTGTTTACTTTAAATAATGTATTAAACACAGTTACTAGCCCGCAATAATTACTTTTTATAATTATTATTTATAATAAATGAGGACAGTTCAGCAGAGAAAATAAAGTATTGAAAAAGCCTTCCACACACAAGAAAAACTTTCAAGAAGTCACATGGCTTGTGGAGAATTGAGAATATAGTAATCAAATTCAAAAGCAATTTATAAGGTAATTACTAATTTCTATTAAAATGATTGGAATTCTTTTTAATTAAATTTAATTTATATCATAAATCATCATAAATTAATCAAAACTGCATAAAATTGCTAAAGAATTTGTTAATTCATAGAATATAACTGAGGGTAAGATGTATTTTTCTTGTTGCAAAAGTAGTGCAAAACACTATTTAGAACACAATATAACCTTAATTTTCTGTTAATTTATACTGATTAATTTACTACTTGTATATAACATTTTGTGCTCATTAATTTCAGTCTTTAAAAACATAGAACATTAAAACTATTTCAAAATTTTAAGGTAGGTCTCTCTGAAATATGTCATAAAGAAACCAATTTTAATTGTATAATGCTTTCATCAACCAAAGATAGTATTTTTAATTCACTAATCATCCATACCATAGTGTAAGCATGACCCCTCCAAAGGGTATCTGTATATTTATATAATCAAAACACGGGACTTATATTCACAGTAGTAACTTAACCAACACAGTATCCTTGTGCTAGATGTGATATCTTTGTGGAAAAAGTTTCTGCACATTAGAGCAAAGAAATCCACAATAATGTGTTAGATGTTCAATAACTTTGACAAATATTAATTACATACATTTTTATCATTCTTTAAAATGCTTTCACTCATAATTTTTTCTTAGTTTAAAGATTATTTAAAATTTATAAAATAATATGAAAGCAAAATTAACTGAAAAAACTTATCAAAATAGCTTTAAGAGTAGATTTAATAAATTCCTGTAATGTAGGAGAGACAGTGATTAGCTAAAATAGCCAAAGTTTCTAAAAGTGGCATTTAAACATATTGTTGCAGAGTAAGAATAAATCTGATACTTAAAAAGATGCTTAACAAGACACCAGGGAGACAGAATATATCCATTATTTAATCTATTATTTAATTATATGATGGTGAGTCCTATACTTTATTTTTGCTAAGATAGCAAGAAAAGCAATGAGTTATTAACAAAAATTCAAGCTAGAAATGGTTTTAAAAGAAAGAGTTTAATCTACTCTACTTAAAGATTTCAAAATAATGATACTCAAAACAGAAAATATTAGATGTTGCTCATTTTGTAAAAAAGCAAACTTTCAAAGAAATGTGTTCATTATGTCCTCACTGTTCAGAGCTGTGTACTGGGACTTTCTAAGGATTCCTGTCAGCTCCCCATGGAAGCTCCAGATTTCCATTCATTTTTCTGACCCTTTGAATCTTTCTGTCCTCTTTGTATGATTAATATTGCTCCCATTCCCCTTCCCCTCTCTCACACTTTCCTCTGGCCCTAGGCTGCCTATGATTATTTTGGTCCCCCTTCCAATAGTGATTTAATCATAGGGCCTGACTACTTGTTTAACTTCCTTGGGTGTGTGGAGTGTATCAAGGGGATGATATATCACAGGAGGACCAACAGAGTCAATTAATCTGGACCTCTGGGAGATCTCAGAGACTGAGCTGCCTGCCAAAGGACACACATGGGATTGTACAAGGTCCCTGGTATATGTCATCTCCATGTGAGACCTCCAACACCTGGAGCAGAGGCTCTCCCTAATGCTGTAGTGTAACTATGGTATTTGTTTTCCAAAAGGATTGCCTTGTCTGGCTTCAGTGAAAGACTTGATAGCAGAGTAGGGAAGCTAGTGGGGTCCCACCCGCCCAAAGGAGAAGGGGTAGAGAGAGGGTTTCTGTTAAGGGGGATGTAAATGAATTAATTAAGAGAAAAGGTATGTACTAAATATGTATATGTGGCTGTCTATTACAGGTCCGTGTGTGTGTGTGTGTGTGTGTGTGTGTGTGTGTGTGTGTGCGTGTGTGTGTGTACAAGTGTGTATTTACAAATATATACATGACATAATGAGGAATGAAGTAGAATAGTTTTTTTTTAATTCTGTAAATAGGAGTAGTGCACTAAGTATGTTCTTTAGAAACCTAATACATGTGCATACACACATGTATGCCTATATTTCCAGTCATAGATGAGATTTGTATGTATTGTGTGAGTATTCCCAATTAACTGTTTGGAATTCCATTGAGATGAAAAAACTGTTGGATCACTACCCAAAAAAGAAAAGAAAAATCATTATTATACTTTTCATTGTTTGGATAGGGTGTCCTCAGGGTTTAACAAGCTGTGTCAGAACTATGATTATGTGGACATGATGGAACAATATTATCAAGTTTGGGGGAGTTGCTGGAAATAATTAATGCTAATTTAGTGATATTTCTACCCTAAGAATAGATTTTTTATTGGTTTAATACTCAGTAAATCAATTGTTTGCATTTAAGTATATGAGTGTGCAATCGTAGCATGTATATTCTGTGTCCACAGAAGTTGTAAGGGTCTGAAAATCACTTAAGAAAAATCTCAGACTCGGATAGTAGGTAAGGACAAAGAACATTTATTATGCAGAAACAACCAACATTCAGGAGACAACCATTTTCTGAAATGGCAACAACAATGACACTCAGGTCATCTTATAGGGAACCAGGGAAAGTCTCCAGAAGTATTAGGTTACCTATAATTTCGTTGGTGGGTTCTAGGGAATTGCAATTGTTCAGTGGTCTTCATTCTTATCATGAATGTTTAATCAAAGGATGAGATCAGACTGCCTAGCACAGATGGCCCATTCTGAGAAATTTCTCCATTTCTGTGGCTATCCCCAGGTTGTTCCTTGGGAGGGGGATTTTATGAAATTGTTTCTGGATTTTATGGTCTGTTCCTGATGCTGATGCTTTGTGGCCTATTTATTGGGACTTATATTTTCTTCTGGGAGCTAGTACCTTTTGGTCTTCTTTTCTAAATCAAGCCTGGTCCTTGGTGAGCTGGTGGAGGGGGAGGGGATAAAGGATATTTTAGAGGGGAAACCAGGAAAGGGAATAACATTTGAAATATTAATAAAGAAAACACACACACACACACACACACACACACACACACACACACACACACATATATATATATATATATATATATATATATATATATATATATGACTGAGACAGAGGGATTTATGTTGTCCTGTTGTCCTTCCAAAGCCAGAAGAAGGCACTGGATTTCCTGGACTTGAAGTTATAAATGGCTGTGAGTCATTATGTGAGTGCTAGGTATGAAACACAGGTCCTCTGCAAAAATTAGTACTCTTCACCACTGAGCCATTTCACCAGTCCTGAGAGTAGGTTTCCATGAATTAATGATACTGTTGTTTCAATCATTCTTGTAGAGTTTTGCTCCTCATCACTTGTGACACTGAGACAATGTACACAAAGAATTAGAAACAAGGCTAAGACTTAGGTGCCTCTATATCAATATTTGTTGAACATTAGATAAGTTTTATAAATTCTTCAATTTCTTCCCTAAAATTCTTGTGATAATCAAAACGAATTTTAATAATTATTATTTGAGGTCATTAATACTAATATTATATATAAACATTATATTATTGAATTACATATAAGAAATATGTAATTATAAAATCACATGTTATATATTAATATGTCTAATATTGAATAAGTAGACATATTTTAAATGAGTTTTCAATGCTGATTTTTGGTATGCAAGCAGAGAGGCTATCTTCAGCAGATTACAGAGCTTCCATCTATCATTGATTTCAACTCATTTCTTCCAGCACTCCCAATCACCCCTTCCTCGGGACCCTTTCTCTAGCTGAAGCTAGAACTCATCTTCATTTATCACTCATCTCTACAGAGTACAGAGATCTGACCTTATTCTCTGTAAACAAACTTTCCCATGTCATCATGCTGGATCCATTCACAACTACAGAAAGGCAGCCATGAAGAGAAAATAATAAGAAGGAGATTACGGAAGGACTCTTAGAAATATGTAGTAGTGTTATTATGCAAAGACAGTTATAAAATCTTAAGTTTTATATGATAATGATAATAAACTTTTAACTCAAAGTTAACATATGCTAAGCATTCATTGAGCCAACAGCTGCTCCCTGCTTTTCTTAATGTAAATGTACTGGACAACCAGCCCATACTACCTTTGGCTGTTTATCATGTGTATATTACTATGGTGGAACTTTGCTCTTTAACCTTTGTGTCCCTTCATAACCTATCTTATCTATCTACAATTCCCATTGGCTTATTTCATTCTAGCTATCTTCCTCCCTGTTAAATTAAGCAAATACTTTGTATTTTAATTTATTACAAGTTGACTGTATATGGCATGATAATGCTTGTATATAAACCACTTCATAAATATTACACAAATATAGCAAAGGAATAGTCAAAAATTCAGAATCTTTAATATTTAATGTTGCCAATGATTAGCTTATTATCACTATGAGCAATAATCATGACTATTGTATTTAATGAATTGGTATTATACATTAGCTTAGCAGAATTTGTTATAGTAATCTAAATTAATTGTTCAGGTTGTTTTTACTAAATTAACATTGAATGTTAACTCATCTGAATTCTTTTACTAATAATTCTGAAACTGAATATTACATATGAAACATTAGGTTTTCTGTTTATAAATTATTACCACAAGGTATTGTTTTAGAAAAAGCAAGAAAGTAAAAAAGATAAATGGTTAAATTAACTGCTTGCTTTTATAAAACATTTTACCTATATATAATTTAATAAGTTTGGCTCATTACTTTTAATTATGCAGATTGTACATGGTTATATATGACTCAACAATTTTTATGTAAAACAAATTGAGGCTGATATTCTGACAGATCTCTTAGTGTTTTTATTTTTTTTTCCTTTTGGGAAGAATACAACATTACCAACTTATTAGAAATAAGTAAGACATCTAGAGAATTGCATAGTACATTACAGGATAATATGCATATATATTTTCCACATAACTACAAAAATAATTGTACAGAAAAGTGGCAGGACATAACAACCTTTTTTCTGTCTTCCAGTGAGGTCCCATAGAACCTGAAATATTGAAATATATTGCCACCTAGGTTTTGGCAGTCAGTCCTTTCTGCAATAATAGCTGATGGATGAGTCAGTCATGAAACAGAAAAATCCACTGCCATTGGCACGATGCTTCATCCCTACCAGTTAACTTCCCAATATCTAGAAACGCTTCTGCAAAATAAAGCAATCATCAACCATCGATTCTTTTTAATTATTATCTTGTCAGTTGCTTTGGGGTAATAGAAAGCTTAAAGTGTACTATATCATGAAGAAATAGTAGGCAGGAGTACTATATGAAGAAATCACTTGAAATGAGTATGAGTCCTCCAGGGAAATGATAAAGATCCAGTGCACAATGTCTAGAGAGTTTTTACAATATCAATGCTGTAATAATTTTATGTATTGTATTAAGATTCTGTTGAATGGGGAAAAAACAAGAAAATCTTTAGCGACAGGACATTTGTGGACACCCTTTAGGGGATACCAAATATTTTGGTGCAAGTACTGATGAGATTTACATGACCACTAAAACATTATTCCTTTTGCTAGCTTGTTATGCTCCTAAAAGTTAGAATATTTGGATGGATTTTATTGTTTACAACACAACTTATTCCACTGGAATTTTTTGATCTTTTGTAGAAAACCATTAAAGGCATCAATTTATATAACAATGCTGGATATCACTGTGTCTTGATTCTAGAACAAGCTATTTACTAAGACTGTGGTCATGTCATTGATGATGTCTATCCCAGATCACTTCTGTAAAGCTATCAATAAGACAAATATATAATACATTTAAGTTTCTTTAGTATCAAACAAATAAATTTGTAAAGAATATATACTGGATTATTTTGAATCCTCAATTATTCATACTGATACAATAATAAGATAAAATGATTCATAGTTATATTCTGCCATATTAGCAAATATGTCATACTGCCATAACTGTCACTAAAGAGGTTTCTTCTTCCAGCAACGGATGTAAATTGATGCTTAGACCCACAGCCAAACATTAAGTGTAGCTCAGAAAATCCTGTAGAAGAGGGAGCAAGGAGCCAGAAGGGTCAAGGTAAACCCATAGAATCAACTAGCTTGAGCTCACTGAGCCTCTCAAAGACTGATCAGGGAACCTATATAGGTCTGACCTGAACTCTCCTCTTATATGTGAGGTTTATATAGCTTAGACTTCTTATGGGATT